>LR812524.1:12244279-12331779 GCA_903798195.1 Danio kyathit
AGGGGAGAGAGAAACAGGCACTAGACCCCCGAGCATCCCGAAACCCAGGGGGAGTGAAGGGGGCACAGAGCCCAACAGGTTACTTCCAGAAGACGGAGACCCCTGCAGGAGAAAGCACTTCATTAATGCTTACAATAAAAGAAGTGTTCTGAAAATAATGCTTGCACCTTTTTTTGGTACGTTCCAACCAACCTTAAAGGAACACTCCACTGTTTTGGGGAAACAGGCTCATTTTACAAGTCCATTAAAGGTCCCATCAAATTAAAATAAAGTTATTTAGATGTTAGTATCAGTATTTAAGTATTGTTTTTAAGATATCTATAAGCTAGTGTGCTCTAAAACAGTGACAAATTTTGCGTTTAAAAGATATTAAACTGATATAAACATGTAAAGCTTGTAGTTTGTCATTTCCATCAACAGTTTTATTCACATCACCTTATACTTCATTCTCATCAAATCTTCTGACCAATCAAATGCTCTCTAGTATCTGACATGCCCCGCCCCCTTCAAGATGCTTCTCATTTGATGCGTTTAAGCTCGACCACTCCCACTGGCAGAGCTGTGATAAAACAAAATGCTATTGGCTGTTATTTTAAAAAAAGGGACGAGGCTACACAATGTCCCGTCCTCTTTTCATGTTTCAGTGGAGATTAAGACGAACAATGAATAAAAAAAAAGGCACGTTTCAATGCATTAATGTCGGCATGAAACAAAGTTAAATTGTCGTTTTTCTGTTATTGTAACTTACATCTAATTGAGTTTATGAAATAAAAAAAAAATGCAAAGCAATGCATTTTTTCGTCTTTTGGGAACTGATTGGATTGGTTGGAAGATGGGCGTGGCTAAAAAAAAAGGGGGAAGATTGATGAATGAATGAAGGTAGGGCAAAAACGAGACATGCCCTGATAGCCCCGCCCTAAAGGCTTTCCATGTGACCAGAAGTGAAGAAAAGTCATTTCGAGGCGGGAGAGAAAGTTTTGTTTTGATCAAAGATTATGAGGGCAAATTATTTTTTACTAAATAAATAGTGGAGAGATACATCATTTATAACAAGCACTACAAGACTTTTAAAAGGAAGAAGAGTACATATTGATTTCATGATGACTTTAATCAGATTTATCATTTTTTTAATCCATTCAGCTTAAGCACTTTTAGCTTAGCTTAGCATAAATCACTAAATCAGATTAGACCATTAGCATCTCAAAAAAAAAGTTTCTATAATTCAGCTTGACTTTTCTGTTGTTACATTGTTCATGTTATATTGTGTACTATGACTGACGGAAAATGAAAAGTTGCAATTCTCTAAGCCAATATAGACTATGCTGCAGCACCATGAGCAAAGTTCCTTGATTATTATGCCAGAATGAGGCTGCACTCACATTAGGATATCCAAACCATGCCCAGGTGCGTTTCCCAGTCCATTTGACAAGTGTGAGTGCTCCAAGCCCAGGTGTGGTTCAGCTGGCCAGCCCTGGCCCGGTTGGAAGAGGTGTGCCAGGGCACGATTCGGCTGGGCTTTGGCACGGTACACTCAGGGCTTAATTTGTGCCGGAACATGCCGGACCCGGCACCTCATTTTACCGACCTCCCTCCTCAACCGCCCTCCTCCCCTGTTAATTTTCACTTTTCTTCCACGACTCCCCAACCCTCTTCACTTTCGTCTGCAACACCCCCGCGCCGCTCACTTTCATCCACGACATCTCTCCATCCTCGAGTAACATGCCGGATCAGTTACCCCCATCTGTTCTGGGACCTCGAAATTCACAAATTAAGCTCTGGGTACACTTGTAGTGTGAGTGCAAAGCGCACCCAAGCGTGAAACTGAAAATGCGACGTCACTTTTAGGGGCCGTTTCATATGGATTTATTATTCATTCTTACTTTTCAAAGAACACAAACTGTCATAGTTTATTAAAGACACAAACCCCTCACTGCACGTCAGCTGCACCTGCAGCACAAGGACTTTATGACAATTTATAAGCGTCAAAAATGGTGGATCTGTTCCACAAAATATTTGACTGTGTCACTGCAAATCAACCAACTAAAAATAATACAAAACAATATAACTAAAGAAAATGTCCACTGTGCTGAGCGAGAGCGCTTCTCTTCTGTTAAACTGAACAGTCGCATCATCGATGACATAAGCGGGCTCGGGCTTGGAAGGTAAAATGCAGTGCGAGTGTGAAAATATAGCAACTTTTTATTTTCCGTCAATTGTAGTACACAATAGGCATGCACTGATCAGGATTTTTGCAGCCGATACGGAGAACCGACTCCTTGTCATGGTGATCGGTCGATTCGGAGTAATGCTTCAAACTTTACTTAACCGTGCCATTGCATAAAGTACATTTTCCCTCTTAAGTGGAGCTCCTTACCAAAGAGAATAAATCAAGGATTGCATATAATCCCTTAAACACATCTCTTAGAACAATTCAGTGTGGACATGTCATGGTCAGAAGCAGCTTTTCAGAATATATTAGAGAAAACAGATTAAAATGATTGTAGTGCTGCTGATGTTTAACCCAGGTGCACATGTGAGTCTTCCTCTACTTGTAAACTCATAAACCCTCACACTTGTGATCGGTTCATGAAATCGGCCAGATTAACGAGTACCGATTGAGTCATGAAATGGGATTATCGACCGAAATCGATCTTCTGCTGATCGATTGGAGCATCCTTAGTAAACAATGTAACAACAGAAGTCAAGTTTTTAATAGGATAATGGTCTATTTTTTGAACAACATGCTAATGGTCTAATCCAATTCAATGATTTATGCTAAGCTAAGCTAAAAGTGCTAGACCAGGAGAACGAGTACAAAAATGGTTAAACTCAACTGTTTAACTCAGGGGAGTTGTAAAATAAGCCTATATCCAATAAAAAGTGCAGTATTCCTTACAGTTTACCAAAGTCCAGTCCGGTTTTAGCTTTTTTGACAACATGTTGAGGGAGTGGAGCTCATGGGTGAATAAATGAACAACAAAAATTCAGTACTGTTAAAAACTATTACAGCCAATTATTTTATAATAATAATTAGTTTGATCAGGTGTGTTTAATTAGGGTTGAAACTAAACTGTGCAGACCTGCGGCCCCCCAGGAACTGGAATTGACACCAGTGATGTAGATTGAAGATCTGTGATTGGTCGGCTTGGTGATGTCACATGTTAATCCTATGGATTTCTGCTGAAAGCTTTCTCCTGTCTTCTGTCTTAACTGGTTCACAGGTGGAACATACTGGATAGTCTCTTCTGATGCCTTCTTTCATTTCATAATTTAAGTCAAGTAAATTGAAGTAATTTTTGAGCATAGATCAGCTCCAACTGCAACATTAGCTCAGGGGTATTGTGCAAAAGTAGAATTAGGAAGCCAGAATAACATGTGAATCAATGAGTACGTTTACATGGACACCAATAACTCGATTTGAATATGATTAAGACAATACTCTGATTAAGAGTCGATCATGTAAACCGTGATTTTTGATTAATTTAATCTGATTAAGGACACAATCGAACTAAACAGAAATCAAATTAAGACATGTAGAGTATGCCGATTTTAGTCGCATTATTGAAGTGCAGTACAGACATGTAAACACCGCAATCAAACTATTACCATCGTGTAGGATTTTCACAGCATTTTGCGACAGGATAGTCTAAACACACACGGCTGTCTCACACTATTCTCTGCATCTACTGAGTCAGTGAAGCACCACAGACACCTGCATCGCGAAATGCTGAGTTTTTCCCCATACGGCGTGCAGGATCAAATTCCATTAAAACAACACTCTTCCAGCAGTTCAAACTCGCATCCAATGTCTCGTTTGTCACGAGATGAAAACACATGAAATGTTCCTGAATGAAAGTGAAAGTGCCAAACTGCAGTTAAAGTCGACAAATTATAAATAAAACACCCGAAATTACATGAAACTTTAGAGGAAATGTGGATAGCGTGGAGACGCAATGATGCTAACCGAATTATGTGCTATAACATTCAAAAAGCAACTCATGTAAACGCCATCATATTATTGCTTTATTCAGATTAAGGCAAATAATTCGATTACTGATGTGATGTCTATGTAAATGTTAGTCTATGATGCAAATATGGATAAAACCCGATGCAAGTCATTTCAGTTAAAAACGGCCATCTGGCCCACCAATCTGATACCATCCACTGATCTGGCAATTCTCATTAGTTTCCTGTAGACTTAATGGAAACATATGAGGTTGTGAAATGTATTTACAAATTTGCACTTTGCTTTAAATCTGAACAGGGGCTATTCAAATTAGTCAAGGAAGTTTATCATGAAGATTAAATGTACCAAAGACTTACTGAATATTGCGCATCTGTTTTATTTGATGCATTTAATCATTACATATTTAATCTTTCATTTGGGTTTTTCTTTTCTAATTGATGTTATTTAATCTAGAACATGATATAAACAGTCAAGCCTGAATTTATTCATAGCCCTGGCAAATTCTGACTTAGTTACTTTTATTTAACCAGAAAGTTTTTTTTTTTTTTTTTTTTTTTTAACCGGAAATAACACAGACGTCTCCCAAAAGATAATAGGACGATGTACAAGAGAATTCACAATCGAACAAAAACTGTGACAGAATTTTCCTGGGTTATGAATAATTACAAGCTTGGCGTGAATTTCTTTTACCTCTTATCTCTCTATATGAACATTAGGCTACAAAATTAGGCTAGCTTCAAAGAATAAATCTTTACAGTAACTTAATTTAGCCCGCTTCCATGCAACTCAGTCAGGGTGAAGCCTGATTTAAACTTCTGCGTCGGGTGATCGGCATGACCCACGGCACTTGCCTTGCATGTAGTCATGCATTTATAACTCTGTTTGCTGTTGCTCTGCAATAGCACTTCCAAAACACTAGCTGGCAGTAGGGTTTTATTTTCCTCTGTGTCGAGTTTCTTCGTGGGCGTTTTGTTTTTTTCTGAACGCTACCTTAATGTACAAGTAGCTAAAACTCGTTCATTTAGAGGCGTTAACAGGGGGACGTGCAACAACTTTAATCATAAGGGGAACACAAAACAAAAGTTTCCATCTGGAGCTCCTTCCCGGGACTCGATCTTTGTAAACACTTGCTCCATTGGGCTTGATGCTCTCAGCACTACCCATACTCGTCACTGCTACTAAGCAGACCAATCACAGAGAACATTTTTTGACAGGTGTGTGTCAGCGTCAGCCACGGCGATGGCCATGCGACCGCATGTAGGCTGCGCCGGAGCATATGTGTGCACTTGACACAGAAGTATAAAACGGCCTTTAAATTCAGCCAGGATAGCTTGAAAATCCAAGCTTAATCCCTTCTTGCTTTTGTGCAATGACTCTCTGCTCAGTTTCAATCAACATTGTTTGTTGCAAATTAAAACCCAAAAAAGTAGCAAAGGAACCCAACACAGTGAAACAATCAGCAGTCCAGACTAACCTCAGATGTATAAATGCTAACAACAATGTCAGGCATGTGGGTAGCAAATGACGTAGGCTACAGCATTCACTTAACTAGGCTTAGCAAAAGCAGAAACGGGTTTAGCATGAGCAAATATTTCATATAACACACTTTGGAGTGACTGAGGGTGCTGGACTGACCTGTGACAGATGAGAGGAGACCGGTGGAGAGGGCAGGGTCATGGCTGATGCCCGACTTGTTGAAGACTTGGCAACCTGGCTAGCCCCTCCCACCTGCCTCTGCCGCTGGTTGTGATTGGCTGGTGGTGCAGAAAGGGAGGGACTGCCGTCCTTGCACCCAACAGACAGGGGTGCAGCCATTGGAGAAGTGTTGGTGATGCTAGCTCCACCAACGGGAGGACTGGCGGATTTGTGTCCGGCTGCAAAACTGTAACTAGCTTGTCCTGAAATGGATTTGACCGCAGATGTGACTCCGGCAGATTGCGTGGTGAAGGGAGGCCTGAAAGCAGGGCTCTTGGGGGTGAACTGGTGTGAGCTGGGGATCATTTGGGGTCTGGGATGAGTAAGAGAAGGGGATGATGAAGGCGAGGGTGAAGAAGATGGAGGAGGAGTAGGAGCAGGGGGTCGCGGCGTGAGTTTGATGATGGGAGAGTTGCTACTGTGGGAAGACTTGGTGAGCGTGGCCTGCATTGGCGTGATGAAGTTCGACTGGTTGTGTGGGATAGTCTTAACCTGTGCCAGCAGGGTAGAAGGAGATGACGTGGTTGGAGGAGGAGGAGGAGGAGACTGCTGTGAGGGATTAGCGTTTACACGTGGCTGAGAAACTACAGTATTGCCACCAGTAGTGGATTTATTAGCACAGTTTTTCACTAGGGGTGGAGTCTGGACCATCTTGACTCCCATTGTCCCATATGACCTCTGCTGTGGAGGCAAGAGGGGTGAGGCGGTAGGGGGCGGACGGGGTTTTGCGGACTGCACCGTGCTCATTCCTGAAATGCCAGCTCTGTGAGTCTGTGTCCCCGAGAGTCTTTGCAAGGCCCCGCCATCTTTTAGCATCCCAAAGTTGTCACCTCGCATGGAAGATGACGGAGACGAGATGGAGAGGGAAGGAGAGGTAGATAAACTGCTCATATTACCCAGAGGGATACCAGAAGGCTCCATTTTTGCTGAAAGGGTGGAATGTGAGAGAGGAGAAGAGTAGTGGGCGACTCCTGATGAGGATCCGGGGACACTGGGAGCAGAGGAGGCGGCGATGCCGTTGTTGGGCGTCAGGCCCTTGGCAGCGTTACTGAGGAGAGCGAGAGCTTGGGAGATGGAGTCCAGAGAGTTGGCTGCCAGATCCTCATCCAGTGAATCTGAGAGGCAGATGGGCTCAGATGGGGATGAAGGTCTGCATGCAGACACAGGTAAGGCAGGTGAGGCTGAGGTGGAACCAACACCTGGAGCAGGTCTTTGTGTCCACACCATATCCTGCAGCAAATCATGGGTAGAACAAAAGATACATCTCAGAATGACATTTGAACATACAGACGTTTGTTTGTGATGCCATGCCAGCTTCTATAAAGCAAGAAGATGTATACTGCAGATGTAGATTATATTAAGGGTTCACAAATTATTTTTTTGTTTCTTAAACTGTAACTGAGTTAACAATTGCTTCAAAAGAGTTATCGAAATAAAAGAAATTCATCACAGAAATGAATGACAAAATCTAAGAGAACATACTTGATAGTTAAAATGCTTTTACAGAGAGAACAGGTGGGAGGATCTTCTCCAAGTAGTAATAATTTATGTCACACTACAGCAGATAAAAAACCAATCTGGTCCCGAACAGAAAGATGCAGTTCAGTCAAGGTTTACATACCGTCATTTTGGCAGCTTTTGGGGTTGGAACAATCCTTTTCTTGCCTCTGTAAAACAAATAAAAATAAAAATGTCCAATCACAAAGAATCTTTCAAATCTCTTCTATATTATGAGACTCAAAATCAATTCATATGACCTTGATTTCCATGTTCCAGCTTTCCATTTCTAACATCTACATAATCTACTCTCTACCCTTTCCCACATATTATTTATTCAGGTTTTTGTAGTCAAATCTATTTTGAGAACAAAGTTACCAACACTGGTGTGTCCCTCTCTTAAAATTCACTTCTTGTTTATCCATGTAAAGAACATCAAGGATATGAATGTACGCCAGCCTCTTACCATCCACAACTTGACCATAACAACCACATCAACAGGGCAGGTGAAATTCACTTTATGTCTTCATGCAGAAATTAAACACAGATCAACTTCAGTTAAAGTAACATTCAAATTAAATACAGCCCTTTTTAGGACCATGAACAGTTTTTGTATTGTGACATTTATTTCACCCCGATTTGCCCTCTAACAGAATCCTTCCAAAGAATCGCGAATCAAACTAAATTTGAGGGAAGTCCCTCTGGACCAGCATGTGGTTTAATGTGCTGTCCTCTAGGCAAGGAGACAGAGTTCACTTACACAGCCCATTTATATTTCAGGAGCTGAAATTAGAACATCTACTATAGCAGGGGTCACCAAACTTGTTCCTGGAGGGCCGGTGTCCTGCAGAGTTTAGCTCTGAGCCCACACACCTGAAGGTCTTATGCCGCTGTCACACTGCACTTTTCACCCCATAGATGGCAGACCGGAAATGCAACCTCATGCAGCAAGTTTCGTATATCGCTGCGTTCATAAGTTCAATTTTGATTAAACTTTGACCTGTGAAATTGCATCACGTGATTACGTGAGACTCAAGGGCGTAGCTTTGCTCTTGACATTGGTGGGGACGGATGAATCCACCCTCTCCAACCCAACTTTTACATTTAGCAGTTTATTCTGCAGTTAGCTTTCAGGGTCTATTATGCACAGACTATATCAGCCTGCTATAACAATAGACTGTGCGATAAAGCGTGAAAAAACACAAGCATCAACGGCATTATCATGTGGACTCATTCAGTAGCAAACTTGTGTTTGTGACACTTTTATTCTTGCACAGAAATTCCCCTGTGCAGTTTTGGCAGTTACATTTGAACACAGCTACAGCCTCTCACACGACAGCAGGGAAAGGCACAGCCAATCACAATGTTCATACGTGTTTGGGGATGGTACGACTCAAGGAGAGAACGGGATTTAATCCTTTACTCATGTCTAGGTTAATATTGAGAGCGAAATTTTTTTAAGTGAATTAAATTATTGGTGCAGACATTTCAATAGTTGGTAGGGACGAGTACCCTCCGTTCACGCTAAATCTACGCCCCTGGTGAGACTAATAGTAGACGTGACCTCTCTGTAGAGACATTTTAAAAATAGAGCAATCACTCGTTTTTTCAGCATCTAATCTCGTTTTATCCTGCCCCTTTTTGTAGCGCCGTATGACAGAATTTTGCATACCCAAACTCAAGTGTGAGGCTTTACTAGGTAAATTTGAAACTTCCAGGCACGTGTGTTTAGGCAAGTTGAAGCTACACTCTGCAGGGACACCGGGGACCGAGACTGATGTCCCCTGATCTATAGCATAGGGTGGTAGAAATGAAGCTTCTTCATACAGTATTAGTTTGTCTCATTTCAAGAGATAAAATGAGTAATAAGGAAATGCATTACAATTCACAATACAGATTAAATAAAGACGAGAACCTACACATGTAAATGCTGCACATCACTGATAGTTTTGCAAACTTGCATGAAAATAGTTAAGTAAATTTGAATGTCATATAATCTTTTTTTAAACGTTCATAAATCAATATGACCACCAGTGTTGGGGGGGGGTAACGCATTACAAGTAACGCGAGTTACGTAATATTATCACTTTTCTAAGTAACGAGTAAAGTAACACATTAATTTTAAAAATAAGTAATAATATTTGAGTTACTTTTTTGAAAATTTAATGCAAGTTTAATCAATTCACTTAATTAAAATTAAAGTAGTGACAATAAATTACACAGTCAATGAGAAAATGAGATCATTATTTTGAACGCATCAAAGAAAAGGAAAAGGCGATTATAGTAAGTAAGTAAGTAATGTGTGTATTTATATAGCGCATTTATTGTGTATGGCCATACACCCAAAGCGCTTCACAATCATGAGGGGAGTCTCCACACCACCACCACTGTGTAGCATCCACTTGGATGATGCGACGGCAGCCACAGGACAACGGCGCCAGTGCGCTCACCACACACCAGCTATTGGTGGAGTGAAGAGACAGTGATAGAGCCAATTCGGTGGATGGGGATTATTAGGAGGCCATGATGGGTAAGTGCCAATTGAGGGACTTTGGCCAGGACACTGGGGTTACACCCCTACTCTTTACGAGAAGTGCCATGGGATTTTTAATGACCACAGAGAGTCAGGACCTCGATTTAACGTCTCATCTGAAAGACGGCGCCCACTGACAGTGTAGTGTCCCCTTCACTTTTACTGGGGCATTAGGACTCACACAGACTACAGGTTGAGCGCCCCCTGTTGGTCTCTCTAACACCACTTCCAACAGCAACCTAGTTTTCCCATGTGGTCTCCCATCCAGGTACTGACCAGGCTCAGCCCTGCTTAGCTGAGTAACCGGTCTTCGGCTGCAGGGTGATATGGCTGTGGCCATAGTCTCAATGGACAGTGATTTTACTTAAGACAAATAGTACAAAAGTAGCAAACACATTGCTTTAAACTTTCAATAATCAGTATATACGACATGTATAGCTCTAGGGTCAGGAAGTTCTCAGACAATATTATCCTAAAATATTTCTTTAATGTGATTTTTAAGGTAAATGTAGGTGTAGTTTATACAGTGCGTTGTTAATTGCACAGTTCCTCTTTTTAAAAAAGAAAGAAAAAACACAAGTTCTGAAAGAGATCAAGCCTCAGCCAGATAATATAAAGTAACACAAAAGTAACGCAACGCATTACTTGCCATAAAAAGTAATGCAACTAGTTACTTTTTTGAGGAGAAACTCAATATCCACTTAAGTAGTGACATATCGGTGACGTATGGAATACGGTTTCCGGGTCCAAGCCGCTACTCATTTGAATTGAAAAAATCTTCGTTTATGACCCCTTTTTAGTCATATGACACATTAAAGTAAATTTAATATAAAATAATGGCGAACACAACAGTCTCTTTTATAACAATTTATAAAAAATGTATCACTTTCTGGCCATCTGATAATAGGCATGGCATATATTGCGATCGTGATTTTCAAATGTATTACAGCGCTTTGTAAAGGTTTATTATTAGCATTTATTGAGTCTCCCCATACTGTTTGATATGGTGCTTAGACCCGAAAGCAGATTCGCGTGACCTCACACTTAGCAAGAGGATTGTAATGCATTACTTTCCCTAACACTGATGACACTGAAACATCACCAACCCATCAAAAAAAAAAACAAACAAAAAAAAAAAAAAAAACCTTGGATTAGCATTTAAAACCAATAGGCTAGCGGTGACCATATAGCATGTTATTTGGATAATAATAAAAACAATGTTCCTAAAATGTACTTAATGTTTATGATGGGACATTACTATAAGGTAAACGTGCAAGTTTGCCACCTGAAAGAAGTAGCAAAGCAAACTCATTCAACCGCATTACTCCTCCACAATACATGTTATTGATTGGTGATTGCAAACATGAGTGTAAATGTACATAAAGGTTTACTCACAGGCCGGTGAGGTGTCCGTGTACCGCACGACTCTCCTTAAAAAGCATCCTGAAACAAAAAAAAGGAATGACTCTTTTACTCACAGTATAGCAGAGAAGGAATAAAGCTTTATTCACACTTCCAGCAACTTTGTAGCTGCCTTTTGCATTTTCAACTTTATTGTATCGTTTGACATGCCCATGTTCTGTCGCTCACATAACTGGAGGTCGCTAGCTCTCCAATGAAATGAATAGTCAGTTTTGCTTTGTCACTGCGTGTCACTGTTAGTATAAAGGTTATAGCACACGGAGTCTGTAATTTTCACACATTACACAAATCCAATTCATTTGTGAATTATTTTTTTATTTACAAATAGTTTTTTGAATTTACAAATTGAATTAGTGTATTTATGAATCGTGTATTGAATTTACGAATTGAATTTGTGTATTTATGAATTGTGTTTTGAATTCACGAACTAGATGTGTATTTGCGAATCGTTTTTTTAATTTACGAATTGGATTTGTGTATTTATGAATTGTGTTTTGAATTTACAAATTGAACGAATAGTTTTTTGAATTTACGAATTGAATTAGTGCATTTATGAATTGTGTTTTGCATTTACGAATTGGATTTGTGTATTTTTAAATTGTGTTTTGTATTTACAAATTGGACGAAACGTTTTTTGAATTTACGAATTTGATTTGTGTTTTTATGAATCGTGCATTGAATTTACGAATTGAAATTGTGCATTTATAAATTGTGTTTTCCATTTACGAATTGGATTTGTGAATTTTTAATGGTGTTTTGAATTTACAAATTGGACGAATCATGTTTTGAACTTACGAATTGTATTTGTGTATTTATGAATTTTATTTCGAATTTATGAATTGGATTTGTGCATTTACGAATCGTGTATTGAATTTGCGAATTGGATTTGTGTATTTATGAAGCCTGTAATAAATTTACGAATTGGATTTGTGTATTTATGATGCGTGTATTGAATTTACGAATTGGATTTGTGTTTTTATGAATCGTGTATTAAATTTACGAATTGAATTTGTGCATTTATGAATTGTGTTTTCCATTTACGAATTGGATTTGTGAATTTTTAATGGTGTTTTGAATTTACAAATTGGACGAATCATGTTTTGAACTTACGAATTGTATTTGTGTATTTATGAATTTTATTTCGAATTTATGAATTGGATTTGTGCATTTACGAATCGTGTATTGAATTTGCGAATTGGATTTGTGTATTTATGAAGCCTGTAATAAATTTACGAATTGGATTTGTGTATTTATGATGCGTGTATTGAATTTACGAATTGGATTTGTGTATTTATGAAGCCTGTAATAAATTTACGAATTGGATCTGTGTATTTATGATGCGTGTATTGAATTTACAAATTGGATTTGTGTATTTATGATGCATATATTGAATTTACGAATTGGATTTGTGTATTTAGGATGCATATATTGAATTTAAGAATAGGATTTTTGTATTTATGAAGCATGTATTGAATTTACGAATTGGATTTTTGTATTTATGAAGCATGTACTGAACTTACGAATTGGATGTGTGTATTTATGAAGCGTGTATTGAATTTAAGAATTGGATTCGTGTATTTATGAATCGTGTATTGAATTTACGAATTGGATTCGTGTATTTATAAATCATGTATTGAATTTACGAATAGGATTTGTGTATTTACGAATTGTGTTTTGAATTTACAAACTGGATTTTGTAATTGTGAATTGTATTGTGGATGTATGAATTATATTTTGTAAATGTGTTATTTTTGAGACTGATCTGGCTCAAAATTTTGACGGTTCAGAGCCACCGGGCCTGCAGAGACAACAAAGAGAGAGGAAAACAAAGCATCGCTGCTTCAATTGACTCTGAAATGTTTTTCAAAATGAATTAATACGCATTGGAGTCAGTATGCAAGGTTTGTGGATGTGACAATTTTTTTTAATATGAATACGAAAAAAAACGCATACAAAAATTCAGTGTGCAAAGAATTAAGAAGGTAACACACAGAACCACATACACACCTGGTCTGCATCCAGCCTTTGGGCCACAGGGGCTTGACTTCATTCTCCATGAAGGCTTTGAGATAGTCCTCCACAGACAGAGAGCACTGCTCCAACTGGTAACAGCTCAGCTTCACGCGCACCAAGTTACACAACAGAGTCCTGGGGGAAAAAACAACACATGCACACATTAATGGAAAAAAGTATTTATGGGGCAACCCTCGCTATTATTGCCATTTGAAACGAGCCAGATGAGTTTAACCTGAGTTTGTCATCCCATATGAACTTCTTCCTTGGTCCCATCACCCTCTTCCCTGGTTTCTCCTCATCGTCATCCTCTGATCCGTTCTTCTCTCCATCTTCTATCTGCTGCCTAAAACAAAAACAGTCAAGCTCGTTTAATATCCAATTTCCATTCTCCACAGATTATTACACAATGCTTAAACAAATCATGAAAGCAGAAAGAGGCAGGGGAAAGACTTTAAGACTTACTTGGCTGCAACTTTTGCCATGCAGTCCATGTTATATCTGGCGATCTGCTCTGGCATCACGCTGCACACAGCCAGTTTGAGCTTTAACAAGGGTGTGCGGAGACTGTCATCCTGCCAAACAGAAAAACAAAGACATTTGCTAGGCGTGAGTTATACAGTGTTGAGCTACTTATAACTACAGGTGTAACCCAGATAACCTAGGTTACTAATAAAAAGTGAGAGTGATATAAAAAAAAGAGAAAGAAAGCAAGGAAAATGAGCCATTTAATCACTCTATGTATTAAAGTCATGGGCTCTTTAAGAATGAACAGGAGAGCGAGCGGAACTCCACCGACGCACCATATTTGGTCAAGAGAGGGAGTTATGATTGGAAAAGTTACGGTTGAGAAAGTTACAGTTGAAAAGTTACAGTTGAGAATATTAAAGGATGCAGAGAGATGATCAAGAGAGAGACGAGACAGAAACAGAGAGAGATCCAGAGCCCTTCGCGTTCAGTAAGCCATTTGAAACCGATTTAACAGAGAAAAAGTTGTTGAAAGGAGGCTACAGCACCAAAAACTGTCGTCGGACATCATCGAATAGAGAATTCATCGTCGAAGTGAGAGTTGAAACGAGTAACTGTTGTCGGCAGACATCCGAGTGAGAAGCGGATGTGGCGGAGCTGTAGGCAGATACTGACGCGGATCTGGAGAGAATTTTATTGATAAAAATACACCTTTTCACTTTGGTGAGTTGAGATTCATATCCTTACTTTATGTTTACATGATATTTAACATTTAAACACCACAAATTAGACACGGAGTTGATATGAGATGCATTTATATAGGCCGCGAGCGCAGCGCTCGAGCTACAGCTGATTATATATGGGCTAAAGCCATCTTACATGTAGTAATGCTGATGAGTTAATGAAATATCATAAAATGTAGTATTTGGAGATCGTTATGATCAATGTGTGTAAATACGTTGAGTAAGTGTGCATATGAAGCGTGTATATATGAGATTTAAAGTTAAAGATGATTTATTAATTGATGTTTGCCTTGTGTTTTGCAAGGCTGGGTTTTTTAGTGTGATTTGAAGCATCTGTGACGAGTCCCTGGTTTACGCTGGACTCGAGGAGAAACTTATGTGCGGCGAGCCACCCACGGAACCGACTCACCTGTTAGACTGTATGTTTTGAGCCATCGGACTGGTAGGAGAGTTATTTTGTTTGGAGAAACGAGACTCGGATTCATCGCGACCCTCCTGTTTTTCTTCTTTCTTTTCTTTATTCCTCAACGGGAAACACTTATTGTGGAACTGAACTAAGAGAATCAACAGTTCACTTGCACGGAATCTTTGACATTGAACTGTGAACGGCAAACGGTGAAACGAATCATCTGAACAGCGAAACGGATTCATTTGAACAGCAAAACGATTCATTTGAGCAGTGACACGATTCTTTTGAACAGTCTAACGATTCTTTGAACAGTGTGTTGATTCATTTGAACGGTGCAACGATTCTTTGAACAGTGTGGTGATTCATTTAAGCAGAGTAACGATTTATTGAGTTTAAAGTGTGAATATTGAATTATAACCTGCATTTTGAGTTGAGTTGGTTTATTTATTTTTGATTTATTTCTTTATTTTCTTTTATTGATTATATTTGAGAATACAGAGTACTTTTTTATCACAATTTATTGATTTCTTTAACTTGTTCTATACAAAGTGTCACACAGTGATGTAATTTTCCAAGATATTTATTTATTTATTTTCATTTTGTGCAAGTGTTTCAAGAGTTTGAAACGTCCTGATTGTTTTGATTATAACTTTGTTTAGACTGTATATTGACTTCTTCACGTTCATCTGTGTAGAGAAAAAGAAACAAAATCATTTACTTTTCATTATTATATTTAGAATTGAACCTATATAAATATACATACATATACATATTGAACAGAAATCTTTAAACATAACATTTTCTTAATTATATAAACTATATTGAAGAAAGAAACTGACTGTGTTTGATTATTCACTCACCTGCTGTGCTGCTTCTCTCTCTCCAGTAGCCGTTCCTTTTCTTCTGATCAATTGGCCCACATTGAAAAAATACACTAGTGCGACATACTAAACCGTATTTGCTACAATCTTGGCGAGCCAGCCAGGAGCGAGAAAGCAGCAGCTTTTGAGGCGAATAATAATTGAAATACGCATATAGAGTGAAAATATAACATTACAATGGATGTCATAGAACGAGAAGACGTTAAGATAGAAAATGCAGTGATTATTAGTGGTTTAACCCTAACTGAAACAGATGAAGTCGTAGAATCCTACCTTTTGAGATTCGGTTCTATACGGCAAAACTTTTTGATTGATGATCCGCAGTCTGCATTTCATCATAATGCAGTTATTGAGTTTTCACACAACTCTGCCATTTGCAACCTTGAGCCTCAGTTGCCTTTGACTATCTTAAGCCCTACTAATATGAGCGTTATATTTCGCATACACAAATTGAGTACTGCTTACAGCACCGCCACATCTAGCGACACTGCAAAGCAACTGAAGTCACAAACAGATGAGAGTGGAGAATCCCCACAAGATGTCCCTGAACAAGATTCAATGAAGATGAATGGAGTGACATATCTGGATGATGGATTACACAGAGGAGATTGTGAACTTGAAAATTTAAACTCCAGGACAAAATACTTGACAAGTGTAACTAACGCCCCTCTGCGAACTGGAAGTTTCAAGCCATCTGCTCTAAGATTTGATACTAACAACCCAGCCAAGGTGAACATGAGTACCACATCACCCCATAGTTTAACAGAAGCCGATTCTGTATCTGTGAGAATTCCTATGTCCTCTATGCACCCCCCAGACATCCAGAGAGCAATTATGGAACACGTTGTGAAGATGAGTGAACCAGTGCCTCAACACAGTGCTTCTTTCCGCCTAAAAGCCTTTTCTGGAAGGATTCCTCGTCCAGGTAATGAGCCTGACTTCGACACATGGCGGACAAGTGTTGACTATTTATTGAATGACCTGTCACTTTCTGAGTCGCATAAAATGCGAAAAATTCTAGACAGCCTGTTACCACCTGCTTCAGATGTCATTAAGCATGTGAGCCCTAATGCTCCACCGTCAGAGTGTCTGAGGTTACTAGAGTGTGTTTACGGTTCAGTGGAGGATGGAGATGACTTATTAGCCAAGTTTATAAACACCCTGCAGGATCCTGGTGAAAAATCATCTACCTACCTTCACCGACTGCATGTACTCCTGTGTACTGCCATTAGACGAGGAGGGATTGCGGAGAGTGAACGAGATCGTTGTCTGCTGAAACAATTTTGCCGTGGCTGTTGGGACAATGCCTTGATAATTGAATTGCAGCTTGAAAGAAGAAAAGCTGATGCACTTCCCTTTGCTGAATTAGCAGTACTACTACGAACAGCTGAGGAGAAGAAAACTTTAAAAGAGGAGAGAATGAGAAAGCATCTGGGTTTGAGCCGACACCCACCAGCCCCACACAAATTGCGAACAATAACTCACCAACAGTCTGCTCACTTCGATAGCTCACTGGAAGTGGATGATATTAATATTACAGCATTTGACAATCCAAACCAGAAAGTCTCTAAACAGAAAAGTAAAACCCAGTGTCCTGCAAAATCCGAAGCTGATGCTTTGAAAAAGGAGATTATGGCTCTCCAAAGCCAAATCTCAGCCATCAAAACAGCAGCTGACCAGGAAGTAAAGGAGATAACTGAGACAAGTGAGCTTCAGCTACTAAAAGGACAGCTAGCTGAGCTTAAGGTCCAAATTGCCACTTCTGGAGCACAGAGGAAGCAGTTTGAGAGATCCGCACGACAAAGTGATAATCCAAGTGACCCTTGTGTCAGTCAAAACAGAAATGGATGCCAAAGAAACAGTGAATTGAGAACCTATCGCCCGAGACCATGGTATTGCTTTCGCTGTGGAGATGATGGTCATCTTGCCATTCACTGTGAGAATGCACCAAACCCATCTAGAGTTGAAGAAAAGAGAAAAAAATTAAAAGAGAGACAAGCTGAGTGGGATCTTCAAAATGGAGTGGCCACAGTACCTTTAAACTAAAATCAGTCTCCATCGCAGGGCGGATGGGGACTGATAGAAAACAAAGCCCAAAGAATCAACTGGTATTTAATAAGCATGCAGATACCAGAAACTCCTTGACGTTACCAGCTGGACTGGTGGGAATGAAATGCACAGCTCGAGTCAAAATTGAAGGGAAGGAAGTGAACTGCTTGCTAGACACAGGGTCACAAGTCACAACAGTCCCTATGTCTTTCTACAACCGCTACCTATCACGGCATCCTATGCAGCCGTTGAATCAACTGTTGGAGGTTGAAGGGGCAAATGGCCAAGCTGTTCCTTACCTTGGATATGTCGAACTGAATCTACAGTTTCCACAAGAATTTTTAGGAACTGAAGCCGAAGTTCCAACATTGGCCTTAGTCGTCCCAGACTTGACACAAACACCCCAAATCCTCATTGGCACAAACACCCTAGATGTCTTATATGCTGGTCATGTTCAAACAGTCAAGCCCAGAGTTATGTCACGTTATCAAGGGTATCAAGCTGTGATAAGAGTTCTAGAAGCAAGACTGCAGCAGGCTGGTGTGAATGTCTTGGGCCAAGTGAAAGTTATGGGAGACGTGCCTGAAGTGATAGCAGCCGGAAGCACTGTAGTTCTTAATGGATGTGTCAAAATCATTGGGCCACTCTCAGAGACTTGTGTAACAATTGAACCTTCAGTATCGTCATCTTTGCCTGGTGGACTACTTGTGGCCAGCAGTTTGCATTCTCTACCTGCAAAACGCAATGTTGAAGTACCAGTAGTGCTGAGAAATGAGACACAAATTGATTTAACAATTCCCCCGAGAGCAGTACTGGCTGAAGTGCATGCTGTACAAACTGTGATTGAAGGTAGAAAACCTGTAAATGCTTCTGTGAGCAAAGTCACGAGTCCTGCACAAACTAAAATCATCCCTGACTTCGGTGACTCTCCGTTATCAAATGACTGGAAGGAAAAGATAACTGATCTAGTGAACTCCATGCAGGATGTATTTGCACTTCATGACTTGGATTATGGCCACACAAACAAAGTAAAACACCATATCCATCTCAGTGACAGCTCCCCATTCAAGCAGCGTGCTAGGCCTATCCATCCCCAGGATGTCGATGCAGTAAGACGACATCTTAAAGAACTACTTGACGCAAACATTATAAGAGAATCTGAATCCTCTTTTGCTTCTCCAATTGTAGTAGTAAGAAAGAAAAACAATGATGTACGCCTCTGCATTGACTTCAGAAAGTTAAACTCACAAACTGTAAAAGACGCATATGCCCTGCCTAATTTGGAGGAAGCCTTTTCTGTTCTATCTGGCTCCAAATGGTTTTCAGTTCTCGACTTAAAATCAGGCTTTTATCAAATTGAGATGGAAGAGGCTGATAAATCAAAAACTGCATTCGTCTGTCCCTTGGGGTTCTATGAATTCAACAGAATGCCTCAAGGAGTCACTAATGCACCGAGTACATTTCAAAGGCTGATGGAGCGATGCATGGGCGATCTTAACAGAAAAGACGTCTTAGTCTTCATAGATGACCTCATTGTTTTCTCCAAGACATTAGAAGAGCACAAAGCCAGACTCTTGCAAGTTCTGACACGGCTAAAAGAATATGGATTGAAGCTTTCTCCCAAGAAGTGCAAGTTTTTCCAAACATCAGTCCAGTATTTAGGCCACATAGTCTCTCAGGATGGTGTTAAAACAGATCCAACTAAAATTGAAGCCCTTAAAACCTGGCCAAGACCAAAAAACCTTAAAGAACTGAAATCTTTTCTTGGATTTGCAGGATATTACAGAAGGTTCGTTCAAGACTTCTCAAAAATTACAAGACCCCTTAACGACCTTACTATTGGATATCCCCCACTGCAAAAAAATCAGAAAAGAAACCCCCTAAAAAGTACACCTTACCGGGATCCTAAAGAACAGTTTGGAGAGCGATGGAACCAGGATTGTCAACGGGCATTTAACACAATTATAGAGAAGCTGACCTCTGCTCCAGTCCTCGGATATGCAGATCCTAGACTGCCCTATGTGTTGACCACTGATGCCAGCACTGTTGGACTTGGAGCAGCTCTTTATCAAGAGCAGGAAGGTCGAATGAGGGTGATTGCCTTTGCAAGTAGGGGACTAACTAAAAGTGAAGCAAAGTACCCTGCTCACAAATTAGAGTTCCTTGCACTCAAGTGGGCAGTCACAGCCAAATTCAGTGACTATCTATATGGAGGAGAGTTCACTGTGATTACAGACAGCAACCCACTCACCTACATATTAACATCTGCAAAACTTGATGCGACCAGTTACAGGTGGCTGTCCAGCCTGTCAACATTCAATTTTAAAATCCAGTATCGTGCAGGCAAAAGAAATCTAGATGCTGACGGACTCTCAAGACGGCCTCATGATGAACAGATTGATGATTTTGCCTCTCAGAAAGAACGTGAAAGAATTAAACAATTCACTCTACATCATTTAGCTGAGACAGAGCAAGGAGTAATCTTGCCTGATGCAGTAAAAGCCCTCTGTGAACGACACCAAGTATATCAGAGCTGTGGTGATTCTAACCTACCATATTCTCAACTTACTGTGGTAGAATCGCTATCCCTAAGTGTTGATGCAGTACCCCAAGAGTTCCAGCAGGAGGCAGGAGGCCTTCCAGTACTTCCACTAATGTCGGAGGAAGAGTTAAAAGAATGTCAAAGAACTGATCCAGTGCTTGAAGAAGTAATTAGGCACCTTGAATCTGGCAAGAAACCTCATGGGAAAGTAGAGCCTGCAGAGATAGCTTTATGGTTAAGAGAGTGGGACCGCTTTGAGTTTAAGAATGGAATCTTGTTTAGAAAGAGACAGGACCCAAGAGGCACCCTGTATCAGTTGGCCTTACCCAAAAAACTCAGAGGAGATGTATTGAAAAATCTGCACAATGACATGGGGCATCTCGGAATTGAAAGGACCTTGGACCTGGCTAGAGCCCGCTTTTACTGGCCAAAAATGGCAATATCGGTGGAAGAAAAAGTAAAGACCTGTGAGCGATGTGTAAAACGAAAGACCCCTCCTGAGAGAGCTGCACCCTTAGTGAACATCACAGCCAGCAGACCCCTTGAACTAGTCTGCATAGACTACTTGTCACTGGAGCCTGATCGAAGCAACACTAAAGATATTCTTGTAATTACTGATCATTTCACCAAGTATGCTGTTGCAGTACCCACCAGGAACCAGAAAGCTGAAACAGTGGCCAAATGCTTGTGGGACAACTTTTTCATCCATTACGGGTTTCCTGAAAGAGTCCTCAGTGATCAGGGGCCCGACTTTGAATCAAGATTAATCAAAGAACTGTGTGGCGTAGCAGGAATACAAAAAGTAAGAACTACACCTTACCATCCCAGAGGCAACCCTGTAGAACGTTTCAACAGAACATTGCTCCAAATGTTAGGGACCCTGGAGGAGAAAGAAAAGACCCGTTGGAAAGACTTTGTGAAACCATTAGTCCATGCATACAATTGCACTCGTAATGACACGACAGGGTTCTCACCTTATGAGCTGATGTTCGGGAGACAGCCTCGGCTACCAGTAGACATAGCCTTTGGTTTACCTGCTGCAGAGTCATCCCCATCTCATTTCATTTATGTGAGAAATCTGAAAGATCGCTTGGAGGAAAGCTATAGAATAGCTACTGAGAATGCCTCAAAATTAGCAAGAAGGAACAAGAAACGATTTGATGAGCGAGTGGTCACCTCATTCCTTGAGGTTGGAGATCGTGTTCTAGTGCGGAATGTCAAGCTGAGAGGAAAGCATAAATTGGCTGATAAGTGGGAGAAAGAAATCTATGTTGTCCTAAAGAAGGCGGGAGACTTACCTGTTTATACTGTTCGTCCAGAAGGCAGGGATGGTCCACTTCGCACACTGCATCGAGACTTGCTGCTGCCCTGTGGATTCTTACAAGAAAGCATGCCTGAGCCAATAAAATCAAAACCTCCTCGCAGACCTAGAACTCGAGCAAACACTGGTGCAAGAAAACCTGAAAGTATCACTGAGAATTCTGACTCTGAGGATGATTCAATGGATCACTACTTGCATAGACACTTACCAAAAGTCGACAGCAGAATCCTCTTCAATCCTAGGCATGTGGAGCCTTCAAGATACAGGCCGATGGCAGAACTTTCTCGTAAAACAAGAATTGTGAAAAGTACAATCACTGACTGTCCTGCAATAGAGATACCACAGGAGAACTTACCTCACTTACCTGAAGATGAAAACTGTCCAATGAGTGAGTCTGAAAGCGAGAACGCACCTGTAATGGATTCTGTTGGAACAGATATGTTGAGGAACTTACCTGTAGTAAATGATCCAGAACTATTGGAACAGAGAGATGAACTGGAAATATCGAGTAAAATAGATGATGAAGCTGATCAGAGAAATCTTCACAGTGGCCAGGCAGTGATCGACCAGGTTGGAGGAAATACACTGAGACGTTCGCAAAGACACCATGAGCCGCCACAAAGGCTACAGTACTCTCGATTGGGAAATCCCCTTTCTCTGGTTATACAATCCTTACTACAAAGTCTCAGTACGGCATTCACTGCATCTTTGGAGGAGTCTGATTGCCCCGGAGAAGCCTCTATTTTAATGCAGAAAATATTCCCTTCTGCTGCCGTTACGCAGCCTAAGAGATGCAGAGGGACCTGCATAAATTCCAGGCGGGGAGAATGTAACCCAGATAACCTAGGTTACTAATAAAAAGTGAGAGTGATATAAAAAAAAGAGAAAGAAAGCAAGGAAAATGAGCCATTTAATCACTCTATGTATTAAAGTCATGGGCTCTTTAAGAATGAACAGGAGAGCGAGCGGAACTCCACCGACGCACCATATTTGGTCAAGAGAGGGAGTTATGATTGGAAAAGTTACGGTTGAGAAAGTTACAGTTGAAAAGTTACAGTTGAGAATATTAAAGGATGCAGAGAGATGATCAAGAGAGAGACGAGACAGAAACAGAGAGAGATCCAGAGCCCTTCGCGTTCAGTAAGCCATTTGAAACCGATTTAACAGAGAAAAAGTTGTTGAAAGGAGGCTACAGCACCAAAAACTGTCGTCGGACATCATCGAATAGAGAATTCATCGTCGAAGTGAGAGTTGAAACGAGTAACTGTTGTCGGCAGACATCCGAGTGAGAAGCGGATGTGGCGGAGCTGTAGGCAGATACTGACGCGGATCTGGAGAGAATTTTATTGATAAAAATACACCTTTTCACTTTGGTGAGTTGAGATTCATATCCTTACTTTATGTTTACATGATATTTAACATTTAAACACCACAAATTAGACACGGAGTTGATATGAGATGCATTTATATAGGCCGCGAGCGCAGCGCTCGAGCTACAGCTGATTATATATGGGCTAAAGCCATCTTACATGTAGTAATGCTGATGAGTTAATGAAATATCATAAAATGTAGTATTTGGAGATCGTTATGATCAATGTGTGTAAATACGTTGAGTAAGTGTGCATATGAAGCGTGTATATATGAGATTTAAAGTTAAAGATGATTTATTAATTGATGTTTGCCTTGTGTTTTGCAAGGCTGGGTTTTTTAGTGTGATTTGAAGCATCTGTGACGAGTCCCTGGTTTACGCTGGACTCGAGGAGAAACTTATGTGCGGCGAGCCACCCACGGAACCGACTCACCTGTTAGACTGTATGTTTTGAGCCATCGGACTGGTAGGAGAGTTATTTTGTTTGGAGAAACGAGACTCGGATTCATCGCGACCCTCCTGTTTTTCTTCTTTCTTTTCTTTATTCCTCAACGGGAAACACTTATTGTGGAACTGAACTAAGAGAATCAACAGTTCACTTGCACGGAATCTTTGACATTGAACTGTGAACGGCAAACGGTGAAACGAATCATCTGAACAGCGAAACGGATTCATTTGAACAGCAAAACGATTCATTTGAGCAGTGACACGATTCTTTGAACAGTCTAACGATTCTTTGAACAGTGTGTTGATTCATTTGAACGGTGCAACGATTCTTTGAACAGTGTGGTGATTCATTTAAGCAGAGTAACGATTTATTGAGTTTAAAGTGTGAATATTGAATTATAACCTGCATTTTGAGTTGAGTTGGTTTATTTATTTTTGATTTATTTCTTTATTTTCTTTTATTGATTATATTTGAGAATACAGAGTACTTTTTATCACAATTTATTGATTTCTTTAACTTGTTCTATACAAAGTGTCACACAGTGATGTAATTTTCCAAGATATTTATTTATTTATTTTCATTTTGTGCAAGTGTTTCAAGAGTTTGAAACGTCCTGATTGTTTTGATTATAACTTTGTTTAGACTGTATATTGACTTCTTCACGTTCATCTGTGTAGAGAAAAAGAAACAAAATCATTTACTTTTCATTATTATATTTAGAATTGAACCTATATAAATATACATACATATACATATTGAACAGAAATCTTTAAACATAACATTTTCTTAATTATATAAACTATATTGAAGAAAGAAACTGACTGTGTTTGATTATTCACTCACCTGCTGTGCTGCTTCTCTCTCTCCAGTAGCCGTTCCTTTTCTTCTGATCAATTGGCCCACATTGAAAAAATACACTAGTGCGACATACTAAACCGTATTTGCTACACAGGCTTCTTTATTGTTGTGTAATCAATGTTTTGAAACGAAAGTCGTCGTCATTTAGATATGAGTAAATCCACTAAATGTAATGTGTGTTTACTAAAGCCAGCAGATTGAGTTTGACTACCTCTAGAAATACCCAAATGTTTCAGACATTTTTTACGTTACTATCTACAGTCGTCCACTTATCAACCGATAGAGATGTATTTTAATACCAGATTAAAAAAAGAGACTCTTGTTACTAGAACATTATCTGAATCACTTCCAATTAAAAAGACAACAAATATACTGTAGTTCTGGTGCTGCTAGTATTAATCCTCAATGCCCACTTATGACACAATATAATGAAGGAAGTCATATACCTGTATGTTGAGGTTGAGTTTCTTGAGTCTTTTGAGTAGCGCCTCCTTGTTACAGGGCACAAAGGCCTCCAGATGAGAGTAAACCTCTGAACGCACGTGGTCCGGCTGCTCCTGAACCTGCAGCTCAATACTGAAGAGAAGACAAATGATCAATGGCAAGATATTACAGCCTGTGAAATTGTCAAGGAATTTAAAGTCGTGGATAACAGCGGAACGAAAACACGCTCATATTTCACTTACTCCAGCAAGATATTATTCATATCCAGAGTGAAGAATTTCTTTCTGCCCTCTTGATCAAATTGCCTCGATGCCTGAGTTCGAATAAATAAAAAGCAAGAAGAAAATAAAGTTATACAGCAAAATGGTATTACTTTGAGAACATGAAGTCCCTGGAGTGGATTTGTGGGTGTATATTTGCTCTCTGTTCCTCTATGCATTTACCTCCGGTGAAAACATTTAATGCATCACATTTAAAACTTAGTTACCAGTTATATAAACCACATTACATCTAATCACAAAAACATTCAGTCGCCTTTATTTTTTTATATCCATCCCAACCTGCGGGAGAAGAATTTGAATTTGAAAACACCTTCAGATGGCCTTAAACAGATCATTTTACACAAACATTTCTAAGACTTGTGTAAACAGACTCCACTGATTCCTACATAGTTTGAACTGCGCCATCCTTCAAAACCAAATTTCTGTGCAAATTCTGCATTACACTGTGAGAAATCAGGGTTCTATAGGTTTCATCAAGTCACATTTAAGAGTTTAAGACCACTAAGAATTTAAGTCTTACATAGGGATAAACACTAAGGATTTTTTGTAATGGCCCGGTTGGGCTAATAGAATTGAAAAGAAAAAAAAATAAATCAAAAGTTAACCACATATTTTAATGTGTCAAAACAAGAAAACTCTAGTTGTATACACTTTTTTTCCGAACAATGTTTCTTTTATTTTTTTTTTAAATGACAAGTTAACATTGTTAAAAGTAAATGTAATGTAATGTGTATTTATTTAGCGCATTTATTATGTATGGCCATACACCCAAAGCGCTTCACAATCATGAGGGAGGGGTCTCTCCACACCACCACCAGTGTGCAGCGTCTACATGGATGATGGGACGGCAGCCACAGGATAACGGCTCCAGTGCACTCACCACACACCGCTATTGGTGGAGTGGAGAGACAGTGATAGAGCCATTTCAGTGGATGGGGATGATTGGGAGGCCATGATGTGTAAGGGCTGATGGAGGGAATTTGGCCAGGACACTGAGGTTACACCCCTACTCTTTACAAGTGCCATTGGGATTTTTAATGACCACATTGTTTTTTAGTTTTCTTTTCCTTATTAAGGAATTTAATGAAGAGAATTTGCTGTAAACTTGTCTAACTGTTGTTGTGAATTGTCTCTGCAATAAATAGATTATATAAACAAAAAGTGATTTAGATGGATTGTTGGTAATTGGATGGCTGTAGGTCAGACAGGCCAACTTTACTTGGACAACATTTAAAATTAAGACCGGTTTAAAATGATTTAAGACCTACGGCAGATTAATTCTGGGAATTTTAGGGCTGCACGACTCTAAAATGAGAATCAATTTTTTGCTTAAAATCAAGATCACAACTTCCTCACGATTCTGTAGATGTGAAATAAAGGTTAATACGAGTAGACTGTTATTATTGTTAATTTTCAAACATTGTAATACAACAATAACACTATTAGGCCTATGTGTAGCTCTACTGTTGGTTAATTTGGTCAATTTTGTATAGACTTGGAATGGTGGACTTGAACAGACTTTAAATTTGTCCTGGTCGTTAATGCACAGTAAAATGAAGCATCAGGATACAATTATTCATAATTTTGAAGTTGAATTATTGTGTTTGAGACATATGCTTGTCATTGACAATATTATTAGACAATTTTTTTACTTATAAAATGAAACATTTGTCATTATCAGATTCCCTCATGTATTATATTAAGCATTATATAGGCTAGAGCAGTAATACTGACCCAATAAACATTTATTTTCATGCACAACACTTTCTGTTCGCTATGAAAGAAAAAATATATCAAATGCTTCTTATAATCATAACTCTAACATGCAATATGATCATTTCAATGATGTGCGTGCTTTCGGTTTCACTTTTATTGTTAAGTGCGCTCATGTAATGGCTGCCGTAACTCTGGGAAAAAAAAAACACATGCAAATCATACCTTCCTACATGGCTCTCAATTGATCGCTCTGTGCAAAAAACTGATGTCATTTACAACTTTATTACCTGTTATTCACAGCCTATGCAGGTTCTGTTTACTAAAGTAGCCATCTTTGGTGGGCATGCGCGCATCCTCTCAGTAGTAAACTGATTTTGCGGCTTCTAATACGTCATTACATGAAGACAGAAATGACATTTTTGGGTGAATTATACCTTACGAATACAGTATGTGACACTTTTAACACCATTTGGAGGTGTCCATGTTGCTGAGCCACGTATATAAGACCGCCTTTATGCTTCTCTCCTGACCATGAAAATATATTTGGCTAAAGGGTCTAATCGAGATCTTTTTTCAATTAATCGTGCAGCCCTAGTGAATTTAAGACTTTTGGTCTAAAATTTTGTTTTTGAAATTTAACACATTTTAAGACTTTTTAGGACCCAACAGACACCCTGGAGATTCAAAATACAGGCCATGCTGAAATGTGCAGACAAAATCAGCCTCAAATCATCAGGGACCTGATTAAAAATAAACTTCAGTCACTTAACATTACAGATGTATACAGAGCATTTTATTTCACTAGATTGATTTGTGTGTTTGTTTTAACTTCCCTGCTGAAAAAAACCAGCTTAAACCAGTCTAACCTGGTTGGCTGGTTTTAGCTGGACGACCAGCCTGGTTTGAGGGCTTTTGGCCATTTCCAGGCTGGTTTCCAGCTATTTCCAGTCTGGTCTTAGCTGGTCAGGCTGGAAAATTACCACCCTAAACCATCTAAAACCAGCTTTTGGCTGGGCTCCCAGCCTGGCTAGGCTGGTCAAGCTGGTTTTAGCGGGTCATCTCCCAGCCAGGTCATCTGACCAGCTAAGACCTGGCTGGAAACCAGCCTGGAATGGCCAAAACCCCTTTAAAACCAGCCTGGTTGACCAGCTAACCTGCCTAGGCTGGTTTAAGCTGTTTTTTTCAGCAGGGTTATCGGATTGAGAATTTGAAAAATGGAAAAAAAAACAAAAAACAGGACTCACGGCTCGTAGGTCCTCTATGCGCTTGATCAAAGCGGCTGGAAGTCCATTGGGAAGAGTTGGAAAAGACACAACCCCGGCCTGCCCTCGATTCAGCCCCCCTACTCCAATTTTGTTCCCCAACGAGGTACCCAAGCCAACCTGTCCGTTTTCCCTGCCTGATGGGGGAATCTGGGGCGCTGCGTCCAATGAACTGAAGTCCAGGTCACGCATGATATCCTGAAGCTCGCTCTCATTGGCCGAACTGAGCAATGACATCATGGCGGGGTCAGCGGTCAGGTCAGCGAGCGAGAGGTCAGTGTGGTTAGCGTGGCCAACGTGCAAATGAGAGTTCTGCAGTAGGTTGTTGGAGTTGGGAGTGCTGGTGAGACCCAGATGAGAACCGCTGACGTCCTGTTTCCGAATCTCTTCCTTCTCTCGAGTGAAGCGGCGGAGCATTGCAGCCAGACAGAGAGAATCCTTCATCAGTTTCTTCCTCTTCTTTTTCTCAGGACGATGAAGGCTGAGACCAGCCACTCTGTGAGGAAATAAATACAGTTGAAGTCAGAATTATTATCCCCCATCCCCAATTTCTGTTTTAACACATTTCTAAACATAATAATTTTAAGAACTAATTTCTAATAACTGATTTCTTTTATCTGTTCTGTGAAGATAGCACATACTATTTGACTAGATATTTTTCAAGATACTAGTATTCAGCTTAGTGACATTTAAAGACTTAACTAGGTTAATTAGTCAAGTTAGGGTAATTAGGCAAGTCATTGTATAATGATGGTTTATTCTGTGGACGATCAGAAAAAAAATATTGCTTAAAGGGGCTAATAATATTGACCTTAAAATATTTATTATTATCATTATTATTAAAACTGCTTTGCTTTTATTCCAGCCAAAATAAAACAAATACTTTCTCCAGAAGAAAAGATATTAAAGGAAATACCATAAAAAGGGCATTACAATATACTCTTTCAGTGCTTTCCACAGGTTTGAAATATACTTGCGGTGGTAGCTTCGAAATGAATCATTAACCCACATCAAATAAATAGTTAACTATATGTGACAAACAAAACATAATTTAATTTATTATGAGGCTGTTGTTCACCATTACATGAATGCCAAAGCATTTTTGATATGTATATAAAATAGCCTATGTAATATATTGCCATCATCAAATTAATGAAATATGAAGCAAAAGAGAAATAAATGACAAAAAAAGGGAATAAAAACAGAAAATATCTCTAAAAATTATAATAATTACAAGATTAAAACGTGTAGATTATTTCAATAAGGCAAATGCGTTGAATAACCATTACTAATGTTGTAGGTATATTTTGCAGCCAGTTTAGACCACACATTTCATCCTCTCTGAGTATATAGTAAAGTTTTTCTGAGTCATTTAAATTAAAGAGTGAACTATTAATTCGATTAACGAATGACAGCTTTAAAAAGCGAAAGCAAAAGCCGAATCCTCGACATTTTAGAAGATTTAGAAACCCCGGCAGGACAAATTTTTAAGTCCCAAAAAGGCATGTTTCTGTGGGTCTGCAGAACAAGTGAGACTGCCTGTAGGAGTATTGACAGTTCATGCACACACTGAACGAGCAGTACGAAACAGGTAAACGAGAGAAGGTTTTCCACTACTTAATCGCTCACGAATGTTTGTTATATTGGGCAGATACAAAAAAAAGTGTAAAAGGATGATAATAAAAAAATGTGTCCGTTAATATACCTGGGCGGCCCGCCCAAGTAAAGACTATGTGTGGGAAGCACTGCCTTTACAAGAGCTGTCCATCACCAGTTTCTGCTACCAGAGTCTACTTTAAAATATAATAAAGCCAGAAAACTAGCATGCAACACTTTCTGCGCACTTGGACTCTCCCTTCTGAAATAGTTTCAGATTTTTATGACAAGAGTTGGCATAAATTTTATTTAAAGCCTGATGGGTACCTGTGTCCGTCGCAAGTACAACATGAACACATTTTTATTATATTTACTAAGAAGCTCAGAGATGTTTCTCCACTAAATGTTTGGTTTGTTTTATAGAAAAAAATGGAAGATAAAAATAGAAGCACATCATTTTAGCACAATGATCGGTCAGATCTGTCAATCAAACTCCTTACAAATGTACCAAACTTTACCTTTTATAAAGTAACTTATTTTAAATCACATTATTTATTCAAGCAGTTGCTACATTTATAGACCATGTTGAGGGATGTAAACAATACCAATAGTCCTAACGCATTTCCATAGCTCCACATATTGATATATTTTAATGACAGCTGTGTTAACATTAGTTATGACTAAATCACATCTTGTTCCAGTTCTGAAATAGTTTGACGACAAGCAGGAACTGTTCATGGAACAATGAAATCGCCATATTGAAATGGTCTATAAATACCAATTCTTGCATAAAAGTACACGTTTACCCCTCACCCTTGTTTTGCTACTTTGTTCTTCCTGGGTTTTTTCTCCTCTATACCGATTACATCTTTCTTCTTCCTTCTTTTTATCAGTGGTTCTTCTCCATCTCTTATCTATAATCACAAAAACAAGAGTCACAATTTCATCAATCAATCAATAAAAAGGAATATTTTACGCAAGAATGATTGACTTGATTGCATGTTAAGACTTTCCTTCATCTTTCAAGCAAATAAAGACATTTCTAATGAGATTTCTGCACGAAATGAAAGAAAATAAAACTTGTATATTAACAGTATTAACATATTAACTGTAACGAATCAAGAGATCCAGGCACTCCAAACAGACACAATGTTAATGTAATAAACAGATTCTGAAGAGAGCAAATTTATCAGATTTCATTAAAATATTTCAATTCATTTATTCATTTTCCTTCAGCTTAGTCTCCATTTCAGAGGTTGCCACAGCGGAATGAACCGCCAACTCCAGCATATGTTTTACGCAGCGGATTCCCTTCCAGCAGCAACCCAGTATTAGGAAACACCCATACACACTCATTCACACACACCCATACACTACAGACAATTTATTCAATTCACCTACAGCGCATGTGTTTGGACTGTGGGGGAAACCGGAGCACCCAGAGAAATCCACGTCAATGTGAAAAACATTACTATTGTGGATACACAATGGTGTGTTTCGTGGTATTTATTTCTTATTTATATACTGTTAAAAGTCATTTTTTATCACTACTAATGACTGTGTTTGAAACAAAATAACATCAGCATTTGAGAAAGCATGCGCTGTGGGTTACCATGGGGATACTCGTGTTTACTTCAGATGCTACTACTAAGCTGCGCCTGCATGGGGAAAGACACTGAAGTGTCAATGTGATTTTGTTTCTCCTGATAATTGAGGTATGTTTCATAAAAAGTGAATATGTTTATTATAATTCATGTAAAAAACATGCGAATACACATTTCCTATGTGTTTTAAAGTGAATAGCTTTAAGTTGTTAATTGAGAAAAGTGATTCAGAAAATTGTACCGGTAAAATGACTTTGGTCTGAGTTACATTAGTTATAACTGACTTCCCAGTAAATAATACGTATTTCACTCAGTATGTGATAATTGAACAGAAAATGACTTCATTATTTGTAAATATTGGTTATATATTTGTTAATGTAAAGTTTATGAGAGTAACACTGGTAATTGGTGTCAAGTGTAACTTTTACAATTTAAATGATACAAATTACAGACGCATGATTGTTCTGTGAGTTTAGTAGTTTTATGGTAAATGGTTATATAGAGGTACTTACAGAGAAAGAAAAAATGTAAATTTAACAGAATTTAAAGTGTATTCTGTGTCCTACTGATTACAGGGTATATACAGGAATCAGAGGGTAAAATTCAATACCTTTAAGGACCTTTTTTAAAACTCTTTCGATACATTTTAAGACCTCATCGCCACTTTAGGTCTGAACAGGTAACATTGGCGACATTTTAAATATCTTCACTAAATACTGACTGTAAGAAACTAATCCTAAACTAAAACATTACTCAAATACTTTATAAAAATGTTAATCCAGAAGGTTTGAACAGCAGAAATAATAATTGTGATATCAAATATAGACCTTTTTCTTGCCTGCTGCATGGAGGGCGCCATAGCGACCAGCATCTTCTAGTAGAATGGTTAAAACGTCCATTTACAGTGTTTACAACTGGTAATTTGCGCTCCGAAAATGAGTTTCAATAGCATTTTGAGTGGATTACGGAGTGTTTTTGTGACACAACTTTGAAAGGTGTGTGTTAAAGCAGTTATAATCTGTAAGGTGGGGTTCAAGCGCGACAGAAAAACGTTCTCCTAGTTCACGTGTCTGCAGTCAGAAATACAGTGTGTGTGTGTGTGTGTGTTTCCCTGGCCTGTCAGCTGTTAGCTCAGCGGCTCTTCAGCAAACACACACACGCAATACTTCACTGCATCATAGAGCAAACCAGATTACTGGCATGAAACTTAACAGGTGTGTAAGTCATGCAATTTACAAAAATGACCAATAAAAGTCTGTTACTGATACACTGCTGGCTGATTTGCTGTTCATTCTAATCGCGAGCCGTTTATGTTTCATTTAGTGTGTTGTATTTACCACGGTTTGTGTTTTTCTGTCATTCTAAAACGTCACTTTATTTTCTCTTTGTCAGTTATTAAATCAGTGTGTTAGTGGGACAGTACAGGCTACGTGTGTGTGTCAAACATTTTGGTGAACTACATTTGTTTGTGCTGGTTATATATTTGAAAGAAAGAGAAACTGTTGACTTTAGCGATGACGAGGCTTCGCACAAGATGCCGTCTGACAACAAGGGGAAAATGCCTCACAGCAGTTGTTTTCCGCATTTTGTTAAATGATCAGTACAGGAGGTGGCGCTGATCGACAACAGTATTAGTTCAAAGATGATAAAAGCAGGTAAAATAGATTAAAACTATCGTTTCAAAGCTCTCCAAATGTGACCGTTTACACGCATCAGCTGCCGACTGGAAGTTCTTAGCGTTCTCCTTGCGCATACACGCAAAGCATAATGGGTAATTTTGCATTCCAAGAAAAAGGCCTATAGCAGGATTTTATCGATTTCATAAACTACACAGCATCCCAAAATATCAAACTTTAGCATACAACTATAATTATACAACTGTATAATTAAAACGATGCAAAATTTAATACCTTGTAACAGCATTTAAAACTTTTTAAGGGCCTTAAATTTCTCCAAATTGATTTATCAACTTTGAATACTTTAAGAGCCCGCGGACACCCTGGATAAATATACAGAAGGTATAACATTTATATGTGTTAATGATAAGTGAGTACAGAGTATAAAAGTATTTGAAGAATTCACTGTTGTAAAAAGAGAAAAACAAAACAAACCAAGGGAACAAAACTGTGTGTTTGATTAAATGAAACATGATTTGTGAGGATATTTTTGCATAACATGATTTCTGAGGTTATGTTTGCTATAATATGAATGTTAATAAGTAGATGCTACTAAGCTGCGCCTGGGAATGACACTGAAGTCTCAATGCGATTTTGTTTCACCTGATAATTCAGGCACTTAATCTCCCTACGAGTTCCGCGGCCGGGACCCGTAACGCCAACACTGGGAGAACATGCAAACTCCACACAGAAATGCCAACTGACCCATCTGGGACTCAAACTTCTTGCTGTGAGGCGACTGCTAAACACTGAGCCACCGTAATACTTGGGGGAACTCTCTCTTTAACAGGTCTATACAGCATTTAGTGTGCCTGTTTGCACATAGAAATAACATCCGTGTGTGGTGATCTGATCACAAGTGCTTAGTCGTGACACATTATAAATAGAGGTGTAAACGGAGGCCACATTGTTTTGTGATCTGATCACTTAAGCCACATTTGAAATTATTGACACGACATGACCGAGAGTTTTAAATTATGACGATTTCATGCTCCTTAACCTGATCTGATTTGGAAAAAGTCATCCTTATATCTTGACAGACGTCATGTGAAGTACTGACATCCGATACAAAACAAAAACACATGATTGAAATGTCATGGGGTAAGATTACAAATAAGACCTGTACTAAGGATCAACAGTGTGCTGATTCTTTAGCTTAATTAACTGTAGCAGAGCCAATGATCATAAATCAGAGATCATGGGTGCGTCTCAATCAGCTCCCTTGTTCAATAGTCAGTACACTTGTTGCTAGAAGGGATGCACCTACAGCTGAAAGTTAATGAGAATTGTTTACATTATTTATTAAATTACCAATTAATTGTGTTTTATTAACATCTACTCCTACCCCAACCATTACAGTAATGTAAAAACAGTCATTATAATGGGAATTACTTATTAAATTATCCTTTAAATTGTGTTTTATTAGCATCTACCCCTACCCAACCATCACAGTAATGTAAAATATGAATTACTGTTATACAGCGCCACAGAAATTATGCTACATTGATGAGAGTATCTGCAGCTGTATCCCTTCTAGACTCCCTTCACTGACTCGGTAGGTGCAGAAAATAGTGTCAGACATCCGTGTGTGTACAGACTATCCTGTCCAAATATGGGGGAAAAATCCTACACGATGGGAATAGTTTGATTAAGGTGTTCACGTATCTGTACTGCACTTTCATAATGCCACTAAAATCGGCATACTCCGCATCTTAATTCGATTTTTGTTTAGTTCGATTATGACTCGAGTCTAATTAAGGTAATCAAAAATCACTGTTTACATGGTAGAGTCTTAAACAGAGTATTGACTTAAGCCCTGGTCAGATCACATGACTTTGTCATGGTACGATTTCCTTGATGTAGTGTGTCGTCAGGAGTCATAAACGACAAATGGACAACCGATACCATGTCTGCGACGCCTCACGACACCATCGCAGAAAGTCTAGCATGTTTAATTTTTTCCCCAATCTTCACGACGAGTTCCGTCATGTGGGTGACAGTCTGGCACATTTGTTACCCACGACAAGTAAAGATTTTATCAAGATAAAAATCCCATAATCTGACATAGTGACTTTCACAACCAACAATAAAAATCGTGTGATCTGACCGGGGCTTTAATCGCATTAAAATCGGATTATTGGTGTCCATTTTAACATACTCACTAATTTAGAGTACTCACTGAAAGATCTCATAAGAAATGCATAGTTAAATATCAAAAATGTCTCAGCTCACCATTTCTGATCAGGACGGCTGTTAATTACCAGATGTAAATATTACTGAAATGTCATTTGGCACAACTGCCAATTGCAAAACTCACCCTGGGTTTTTCATCTTTCGCTTTGTCCTCTCCCTCAGATTCAGAGGCAGCTCGAAACTGCAAAGTACCCGTATTAATGTAGAATCCGCCAAGCTTGGTGGTCAGGGAGGCTGGTACAAGCTCATCATACTGACAGGAAAAAGACACAATGATTTTAAAATGCTGTTGGCTGACTGCATTTCTGGGGCTATGTCAGAGTTTAAGGAAGAAAAAAAAAACACTCATTTGAATCAATCCATTGAGTATATCTAAATATATCCATCACTGACATGATTATGAATGAAAATACACCCTTTGAGTTCAAAGAGCAATGAGAGAGAGTTGGTAAACAGCATGTTAAATGCCAATCGATCATCTCCATAGTGATGTCTGTCTGTTGCCATGGCAAGTGCCCACTCACTGCTTCCGAGTTGTCTATGAAGGGGTCACTCTCATCATAGCCGAAGCCAATGTCAATCAAATCCTGCATCCGATCTTTCCGCCTCTTTTTCCCTGCATTACCCTGTAAGGACGTCAGCAGTAGCGGCATCGTGACATTTGGCATTTGAGGGCCCACACATTTGAAAATGCAACTCGAAATCATCAAGTGGTACTTACGTATTTGCTTTCGAACTTTTTGGCCAGGGCTTCGACCTGCAGACGTTGCTTCTCGTCGTCGTTAAAGGGATCATTGGGGTCCAGGGAAGACTTTGAACATGGTGGATTCTTTTTGGGCTGTGGAGGAAATATGAGCGCACCTGATCAATCCAGCCATTTATATCTCCAGTTCTGAACTGGTGGATCAGTATGCATATAATATTTTCACAATCAAAATTATTCATTATTGCACTTTTTTGCGATTTGTGATGTAGGACTTTTATGCATCTAAATTGAGAGGATGGTTCACTCCTCTAGTGGTTCCCAAACTTTATGAGTTTATTTTACTACAGAGCACAAAATATATACACTCACGGCCACTTTATTAGGTACACCCGTCTAACTGCTCATTAACGCAAACTTCTAATCAGCCAATCACATGGCAGCAACTCAATGCATTTAGGCATGTAGACATAGTCAAAACGATCTGCTGCAGTTCAAACCGAGCATCAGAATGGGGAAGAAAGGAGATTTAAGTGACTTTGAACGTGGCATGGTTGTTGGTGCCAGACGGGCTTGTCTGAGTATTTCAGAAACTGCTGATCTACTGGGATTTTCACGCACAACCATCTCTAGGGTTTACAGAGAATGGTCTGAAATAGAGAAAATATCAAGTGAGCGGCAGTTCTGTGGGCGCAACTGCCTTGTTGATGCCAGAGGTCAGAGGAGAATGGCCAAACTGATTCGAGCTGATAGAAAGGCAACGGTAACTCAATTAACCACTTGTTACAACCGAGGTCTGCAGAAGAGCATCTCTGAATGCACAATATGTCCAACCTTGAGGCGGATGGGCTACAGCAGCAAAAGACCACACCGGGTGCCACTCCTGTCAGCTGGTCTGATGAGTCTTGATTTCTGCTGCGACATTCTGATGGTAGGGTCAGAACTTGTCATCAACAACATGAAAGCATGGATCCATCCTGCCTTGTATCAGCGGTTCAGGCTGGTGGGGGTGGTGTAATGGTGTGGGGGATATTTTCTTGGCACACTTCGGGCTCATTAGTACCAACTGAGCATCATGTCAATGCTCAGGCTACCTGAGTATTGTTGCTGACCATGTCCATCCCTTTATGACCACTATGTACCCATCTTCCTATGGCTACTTCCAGCAGGATAACGTGCCATGTCATAAAGCGTGAATCATCTCAGACTGGTTTCTTGAACATGACAATGAGTTCACTGTACTCAAATGCCCTCCACAGTCACCAGAGCTCAATCCAACAGTGCACCTTTGGGATGTGGAAGAACGGGAGATTCGCATCATGCATGTGCAGCTGACAAATCTGCAGCAACTGAGTGATGCTATCATGTCAACATGGACCAAAATCTATGAGGAATATTCCCAGTACCTTGTTGAATCTATGCCATGAAGGATTAAGGCAGTTCCGAAGGCAAAAGCGGGTCCAACCCGGCACTAGTAAGATGTACCTAATAAAGTGGCCGGTGAGTGTACATATACACTATGGAATTCGATGGCTACTAGTTTCCATTATTTTTCAGTATGGTTTATTTTGTATTCAGCATAAGAAAGAAACCTAAACATGTTGACACAATTGAGAATAAATCATGACAATGTTTTCTCTTCTTTTTGGATAAACAATCCATTTAAAATGATAGGCCACGCAAAACAGTTTTGATTCAAATTGACAAGCATGTATGAATTTGCTTTGTATTTTCTTTTACAATAGAAGCAAAACTATTTGGTTATCGACATTCTTCAAAATATCTTAGACAGAAAAAGGTGCACTACCCCTTTAAGGCTCACTCACACTAACAACAACATCCATAACTTTTTATAATCATCCTAATTCTTGAAGAATAGAAAAGTTTTTCAGAAATTCCCAGAAACACTTTTAAAAAACGATGACCAAACTACAACAGCTAATTAAAACACGCATTTATAGAAAAAACTTATACAAAATAATGAAAATACTGCCATAATTTACTTTACATCCTTCACTTAGCCCAATCCTGTTTGAGCTTCTTTCTTTTGTTGAAAGCAAAGGGAGATATTCTGAAGATTGTTGGGGGGGGGGGGGGGGGGGGATATTTTGTTTTGTGTTCAAAAGAAGAAAAAAAACAAAAGTTTAGGACCATTTAAATGCAAGTTCTTTTTTTGGGTAAACTATCCCTTAAAAATGACAAACTAAATAACAGCAGCCTGTGCATTTTATTAATTGTATTTAAAGCAGGGTTACCGATGACTCAATTTGCATGTTGCATAGTAAGTTTTATTATTATCACAGATATTATTAGTAGCATCTTAAAATAAAATGACACCAGTGGTCATGTGATCTCAACATGGTGGCATTCATGAGGTGGTAGCCCACTTCATGCAGAAAACTGCTTTTTCTAATAGACTGTAATCTCCAAATTCATTAACACAAAGGAATCCCTCAGCATTTGTTAATTTGCTAAATCCTTTTAAATTTAAAAAAAAAACAATGACAAATGTAAAAGGCCGGCCTGCCTTCATTAAAACATTCATGAATATCCCTGAAATTAAGCTTAGATTAATTCAGCAGCCCTTTAAGTGTCAGCGCACACTGAGCCCTAGGGGGCCACAGGGGTCACGTACACAACAAAGTGCTCTAAAGTTTATGAGCAAACAAGATAGAGACACGTCATAAAAATTTAAATAATTATTTAACCTTATCCGCTCACAGCATATGTTACACTCGCCATTCACACGGGGATCCCGTCAAGAGCACTACTTTATTTTTAACTCCTCTGCTAACAGGCTAACGCACAAGCAAACTCAGCAAAAAAACAAACAAGCGGGGTGTTTATGATAACAAGTAAACGTTTGAGCGGCGCACACACTCTTTTCTGGAAGTGTTCCGGACAGTTTTTGTACCTGTTGAGAATGGATGAGCTCGCTGTAGTTGAACTCGGCCGAGCACTGCTCGCTGGGCTCGGACAGACACAGGTTGAGGCGCACGGTCTTCCCTTTGGGCTCCTCGCTGTCTCTCTTCCCGATCAAGCCCCCGCGGTCACCCGCTGTCGTCACCCCGGTCCCCATCATCTTCATCCTGCCCTCTCTGTCAAAACTCATCTCGGCGGCCCCGTCCTCCTCCAGCCGCCGTCTCCTGCTATCCGCGCCCGGACCACCGGCTAGGGCCGACAGGGTGACAAACTGCACTTTTCTCGGTTCGGCCATTTGGATGTTCAGCGCTCCTGGACACTCACTCACTCACTATCAGTGGCGGGGCTTGACTTCGCCAAACAACTTGATTTAAAGAGCTTCAAGCCGGATTCGAGGGGCTTTCGGAGGCTGTACCGATGCTAGAGCACCCTCCGCACTTTACGGGGTGCGTATGTGAAGGGATGGCCGGGTGAAAGTTGATTCTGGAGGCGCAAGCATCCTCGGTCGCTACGCTCGGGGGACTCAGGAGCTCCGAACAGCCATCTTAGATGAGAGTGAGTAAATAAAAGACTGGAGACGAGCGGACTGAGCCTGCGCGCACACGGACACCGGAAACGGCGTGCACGACGGAGAGGCAGCGGCGACCAATCAGAGGAAGCCGACGGCAGACGCGTGTCCAATCAGAGACGAGCCTCTCGGCAACAGACGCTCTAATGAGCAATTAGATGTTACGGTGGAAAAAAAGGATTCCTGGTGAAATTGAACTAATACTCAGATATGAAACTAATAGAGGAAAGTGTCGCTCATTGCTCTGCAGTGCAGAACGGAGGATTATAACTTCCGTTCTTTTTGGATTTAGGATATCAATAGACCAGCAATCTGTTTATATAATAGTAACACTTTACAACAAGGCCTCTTTAGATAATCTTTGTTAACGCCCTATTAGCTAATGATAAACGAAAGAGTGTTGCTGTATTTATTATTCTTTTTCGATAGAAAATACAAGTATTGGTTGTTAGATCATGTTAGCTGAGGTCAAATTATATTAATATAAAGCAACAACGTTTGAATTTATTAAATATAAAAAATTATAAATGTTAAAATTGTTCCTCCCTTACCTCCTTGAAAGTTATATGGGAGAAAGACTGGAACACATTTTAGTGAAGAAGAATGGATTTCAGTCTGTTCTGGTATATTTTTCAAAGGTGCCACAATATCAAACCATGAGCAATATTTTAAATACTTTTACAGAACTTATTTAACACCAGTTCGCCTACATAAGATATTTCCTAATACTTCTCGATGTTGTTTTAAGTGCAAATCCAATGTCGGTACTGTGATGCATGTATTCTGGGACTGTGACATGATTAAGATATACTGGAAAGAAATCCACAAATTAGTTCAGAAGATTATAGGTAAACCTTTTGCCCTATCTCCAGCTATTTATCTTCTCAATTGTAAAACTGCTCTACACCTTAGTCGTGGACTAGAATCTGTGTTGCACTTTTGTACATATCTAGCAAGAAAATGTATTCTTCTGTTCTGGTCGTCTCCTAACTTTCCTTCGGTCAATATGTGGAGAGATCAGATTGCCATTTTCTTACCCTTGGAAAAACTGACTTAAGACTTGCGTCAGAAATCTGATGATTTCTGGCATATCTGGAATCCTCTGTGGGGGTTTTTATTTATTTATTTATTGTTAATTTTACCCTTCACAAAAGACTTTAATTGTATAATAGATGGCTAAATTATTGAATATGATGGCATGAGACACCTATACCACTGTTCTGTTGTTGTAAACATTTAAATAAATTAAGGCGACGCAGTGGCGCAGTAGGTAGTGCTGTCGCCTCACAGCAAGAAGTTCGCTGGGTCGCAGGTTCGAGCCTCGGCTGGGTCAGTTGGCGTTTCTGTGTGGAGTTTGCTTGTTCTCCCTGCATTTGCGTGGGTTTCCTCCGGGTGCTCCGGTTTCCCCCGCTAAATGAGTGTGTGTGAATGTTTCCCAGAGATGGGTTGCGGCTGGAAGGCCATGACTTTTTTTTGTCTTCATAATAAATAATAATTGCTTTTTTGATGCTATTAAAAGCAGTTTCACCTTTTCTGTGAGGCTGCCTCAGCCTGTTTTGAATAAATTTAACTCGTTACATTCATTTCCTTCGGCTTTCGGCTTTCCTTCCTGATTATTGATTTCAGAAGGAATCATACAGCAGCTGAGGTGACTAATATTATGGGTCAAAAAGTAGAATGTGTGGAGAACTACAAATATTTGGGTATCATTATAGACCGAGCTTTAAACTTTGAGGCAAACTGTGATGCTGTGTGCAAGAAGGGGCATTAGCGCCTATATTGTCTCAGGAAGCTATCACGTTTTCACATAGGCCCTAATATGCTTACTCTTTTTTATCGTGCTTTTATTGAGTCTGTTTTGTCCTCCGCTCTGGTGGCATGGTTTGGAGGTCTGTCTCTCAAAAATAGGAATAGACTGAGCCAGGTTGTTAGGTGGTCTAGCAGGTTGATTGGTGAATCACAGCTAAGTATTGAATCCCTGTATAGTAGGCAGCTTTTACGGATTGCCCAGAACATTAGTAGCTGTAGCTCTCATCCTCTGTCTGAGGAGTTCATCTTGCTCCCTTCGGGTCGAAGGTTTCAGATGCTTTTTAGTAGGACAAAACGGTTCAGGAATAGCTTTGTCCCATCATCAGTTGTCGCTCTGAATAAATTGTAATTTATTTATTATTATTTTTATTTATTTATTTATTTATTTTTATTTATTTTTTTTTTATAAGGTACTTTGTATGGGTATATGTGGGTATGTATATGTGTGATTTAATTGTCTGTATCAAATGCCAAACTTTGCTGCAAAAAGAATCTACCTACGGGTACTAATAAAGTCAACTACTACTTAGTCCCTTTATCCATCAGGGGTCACCACAGCGGAATGACCCACCAACTTATCCAGCATATGTTTTACACAGCGGATGCCCTTTCAGCCGCAACCCAGTACTGGTAAACATCCATTCACACACATACACTATGGCCAATTTAGTTTATTCAATAGACTATATGCACAGCTAGTGTTTTTCAGCCAATTTCATAAGGTTCCTTTTACAGCATCAATGTTGTAATGAAACTCAAATATAATCAGTTAAATAGACTTAAGCATCCATTTGGTTGTTAAAGTGTAAAAAGTGACGAAAGACCATTTAAACGCAGGTGCCTTCATTAGCCGCAGACCAGCGCAGAAATTCTATTGAAAATACTGAGGTAAAATTAATTTGCATATTTTAAAGACATGGCACGGAAAAATATAATTTAATGCAAGTGCTTCTTGTTTGGTCTGACGCCCACTTTATATCGTATTTCAGCCAGGCAGTGAAGATCGCTGGTTTAAAAGAAATCAGATCTTAAACGCAGCAATTTTCTATGGGATGACAATTAACTGGAAGCCCTGGCTGGCTAGCTGGCTGAAATGAAAAGTGTGAGTGCATATACCCAGAGCAAACCCACACAAACCCGGGGAGAACATGCAAACTCCACACAGAAATGCCAACTGACCCAGCCGAGGCTCGAACCAGCGACCTTCTTGCTGTGAGGCAAACGTGCTACCCACTGCGCCACCGTGCAGCCCCCTTAACTTGTTACAAATGTAAAAGTATAATGAATGAGATACATAATTATTTACATAAATCAATCTCCGCAGTGCTGTATGTCATTTTACAGACTGTTGTATTTATTGAGTTGGTGTTTTTCAACACAAAATAAAGATAGCGAGATATTAAAAGATATAAACTTTATTTGTTACGCTGTCACGCTGACAGAAACATTCACACAGAGAAATATTGTAAATGCAGAGTTTTCTATTTATGACAACTGCGAGTATTAGAAAAATATACAGTACAATATAACAAATATAGTCAATCCACAGTTGTACGTTTCTCTTCTAAGACGCATCTGAACTGTTTTACTCACCACATATTTTGTTGATACAAACAAGCAAGCATAAGGATTAGATGCAAAAGGTTTTTTTAAATATTATTTACAAAAGAATCAATACGTGTATGCTATTTGATACAGCCAATCAGAGAGCCACTCTGTTGTCTTTGGCCCATTTCTTCATGATGCGGATGATGTACTCAACCTGTGGGTTACCAGTGCTCCTCAACATCGGCAAAACCTCTTTCAGTATTTCTCTGAAAGCAAACAAAACACAATAATAATAGTAATTATAAAAATGGATCAAGATTATTATAAACCTTTTATATTGTAAAACGCCGAAATCTTTTTATTAGTAATATTTCAATGGGCTCTATGCATAGCTAGCATTTTACAGCCAACAATAAACGTCCGGTGAAAGCTTAATGTGAGTATTTTTAACTTCACAAGGTTCCTTTTACAGGACCGATGTTGTTATGTAATTAAAATGCATTCAGTTAAATAGATGTAAGCATTCATTTAGTTGTTCAAGTGTAAAACGAGATGAAAGACCATTGTAACCACTAGCGCCGTCAGTACCAACAGGTTAGCGCATAAGTTCCATTGAAAACACTGGTATAAATAAACGGTCATATTTTAAAGACATGGCAGAGGGAAATGGAATTTAATGCAGTGCTTCTCATCTGATCTGAGACCCCCTTCATATCGTATATCTAACAGGCAGTGAAGATCGCTGATTTTTAAAGAAATCAGATCTTAAACGTGACAGTTTTGTAATGGAAAGACAGTTCACCGGAAGCCATTGTGCTGTCTGGCTGAAAACTAAAAGTCGGTGTGCATATTGTCCATTATGCATAAATACTAACATTTTAACTTAATCATCATTGTATTGCATTGCAATATGTTTTGTTCCCCACAATAAACAACACTACTGATCACAAAATGAAGCGTATAAATATCATCTTAACAAGACATTATCATATCGTGTATATTATAAGATATAGACTCAACTGATACAACACAAGCTATCAGAATGTAATTTAATGGCCATATAAATATTAGCAACTGCATCAAATGTCATATTTTTGCTGATTTTGAGCCTCTCAAAGGTATTTTTCTTACTTGAGGAAAAAAGTCTTATGGCCTCTATCTAAAGAGGCCATAAGTATTAAAGGTCTGATTAATCAAATATAATACTTTTAAAGGGTCACGAAACACCAAAACACATTTTTTGAGCTGTTGACAGTCATATATGTGTCCCACGCTGCTATAAACACTATTAGGACACATATATTGCACTAAAAAGTGAAAATTGGTTGTTTTCCGTTATTTTGAGCAAATTCGTTCTTCCGGTTTGAAACGAATTTTTGAAGCTACGTCACGGCCATGAGATACTTAGGTGTAAATCCAGCAGTACAGTGGCTGTCTGTCTTTTCTAGGGCGTTCTGACGTATCTGAGTGCGCAGTATTAATTCATGAGAAGACGTGCTTCAAACCAATCAGCGCGCTCTATTGTGTATGACGCGAAACTTCATTAATATGCATGATAGCTCCGGAGACTGTTTACCAGTTTACAGACGGCAGAGAGACGCCACGTTGTGTTGCCAAAACAAGTGAAAGTACAAGAATTTCAAGACAAGAGTCGTAGGTGTTATTAGTGTGTTGCAACGAAGGTTTTGTTTTCATTTTCCCTTTATGGGAGAGCAGCTGGACTCACGTGTGGATTACAGTGCACGCGACACGCGACAGAAACGCATTTGTAAGGAACATTTTTACACGAGAGCTTTTTCTCATCTGGAAATGGTGAAATCCGGATTTGCCGCTCGTCTACTTTTAATAAAAAGACACAGCTCCAGTTTGATTGTCTGTCTACAGATTTGGTAAGTGTTTGCAGTGCAGTGCCCTTTGTTTAAATGCTGCTCTCCGAGTGTAAACATGTAAACACAAACTATTTCCGTCGTGCAGGATTTTCGCCGCATTTTGTGACAGGATAGTCTATACACACACGACTTTCTGACGCTACCTACCGAGTACATAAGTTACAGAGAAATGCGGAGGATTTTTTTCTCTTATTCGCCGTATCAAATCAGCCTCTGTGTGTTTGTTTTTCCTGTCAAACTTAGCGCGTGCCCAAATGTTAACTCCCTTCTATGCAAAATCTTATCCTCTTTCCCTCCCCCGACACTCCCACACTCCCAGAGCTGGACACGCCCAACTTTCCTGACTTTTTTCAAAACAGAGTTGTGAAAACACCCTGCTGAGACAGGGGGTTTCGTGACCCTTTAAAAAATATGTACAAACATTTCCATTGTGATTTATATTTTCCCTGACTATTATTTCATTATATCTTAGGTTTTTCAGTGCTAAAGTCACAGTGAAATTAAAATAATTTTTTAGACGTTAGTATCAGTATGTTAAACATCCAAAGCTTGCAGTTGGTCACTTCCGCCTAAATGGATCAACAATTGTTTTCGCGTCACTTCATACTTCAGTTTCTCATTAAATCTTGACCAATCAAATGGCTCTAGTATCTGACATGCCCCGCCCCCTTCATAACGCTTCTCATTAGCTTTTCATTTGATGTGCTTGAGCTCAACCACTCTGACTGGAAGAGCTGTTTTTAAACAAAACTCTATCGGCTGTTTTTTTTTTAAAGGGGGAGGAGCTACACTATGTCCCACGCTGCCTTCATGTTTCAGTTGAATTTAAGTCACACATTACACACTTCACAGGACCTTGAAGTACAGAACTAATAAAAATCTAAATAGTCTAAGCATTTCTTCAATACACTGATTGAAATAATAAAGTCTATACCTAGACTCTCGGCCTGCCAGTATGAGCTGGAAGATGCCGACACAAGCTCCACGCTTCCCTTCCCAGTACTCAGGGTTTGGATCCAGTCTCTCCAGAGCATCAAATGCTTTAGCTGCATAATAGAACTGCCCCATCTGATAAAAAGAAGATCACAAAACTATTTTAATAATATACAGTTAAAGTCAGAATTATTAGCCCCCTTGAATTATTAGCCCCCCTGTTTTTTTTCCCCAATTTATGTTTAGCGGAGAGAAGATTGTTTCAACACATTTCTAATCATAATAGTTTTAATAGCCCATTTCTAATAACTGATTTATTTTATTTTTGCCATGATGACACTAAATAATATTTGACTAGATATTTGTTTAAGACACTACAGCTTAAAGTGTCATTTAAAGGCTTAACTAGGTAAATTAGGTTAACTAGGCAGGTTAGGGTAATTAGGCAAGTTATTGTATAATGATGGTTTGTTCTGTAGACTATCGAAAAACAAAATAGCTGAAAGGGGCTAATAATTTTGACCTTAAAATGGTTCTTAAAAAATTAAAAACTGCTTTTATTCTAGCCGAAATAAAACAAATAAGACTTGCTCCAGAAGAAAAAATATTATCAGACATACTGTGAAAATTTCCCTGCTCTGTTAAAGATAATTTGGGAAATATTTAAAAAAGAAAAAAAAAATCAAAGGGGGGGCTAATAATTCTGACTTCAACTGTATATCTAAAGAAACTATTCATTAAAAAAATCATTGAAATATTCTAATTCAAAATACAATTTTGGGGAAACAAAACAAGCAGAATCAGAGCTGTAGAAACTACTGAAGTTATTGTAGCAGTGGCCTGAACAATTGACAGTCAATCTACTAACAGTCAAACTACTAATAACATATTGCCTTAATTTTTTTTGCAACAAAGTAATACACTGATGGTGGTTCACAATAATTATGATATTCAATGTTCTATGCTGGACGACGCAGTGGCGCAGTAGGTAGTGCTGTCGCCTAACAGCAAGAAGGTCGCTGGTTCGAGCCTCGGCTGGGTCAGTTGGCGTTTCTGTGTGGAGTTTGCTTGTTCTCCCTGCATTCGCGTGGGTTTCCTCCGGGTGCTCCGGTTTCCCCCACAGTCCAAAGACATGCAGTACAGGTGATTTGGGTAGGCTAATTTGTCCGTAGTGTATGAGTGTGAATGAGTGTGTGTATGTTTCCCAGAGATGGGTTGCGGCTGGAAGGGCATCCGCTGCGTAAAAACGTGCTGGATAAGTTGGCGGTTCATTCCGCTGTGGCGACCCCGGATTAATAAAGGGACTAAGCCGAAAAGAAAATGAATGAATGAATGTTCTATGCTCCTAAAAAAACTCCATTCATTTAATTTAATTTTGTTGTATTAGAGCCCTTACGGAGTATTAGATCTCGTTTTAGACTGCTCAACAGTTTCCACAAGCTCCTCTCCTCCTCACCACACCACACCAAAATCTTAAAACATGATGCAATTCTGAGTGTGCCTCACACAGGTGAGTGGGCTTGACAAACCACCTGTAGAAAACAACACACTTTCCTCTGTCTATGGACCAGACACTTTCTTACAAACACTCCATATCTCTAGAAAAGCATTGTGCATTTCTGAGTGTGCCTCACACAGGCGAGTGGGCTTGACAAACCACTTGTAGAAACACTCTTCTCTCTTTATGCACCGAACACTTTTCTTAAACTCCATTTTACAAGGACTCAATAAGGTAAACAAGGTTGTACCAAAAATCTTATTACACTACTTACTGTCTCAACCTTAAATAGATCTTTTGCATAAAATATTGCGCAACATTGTTTTTGTAAAGAACTTGTAAAGTCTGTCTTAGGTTGTGTGTATTGTTAACTATTTATAGTATATGTATAGTTAGATTACGTATAGGTTTAAAACATTGTGTTATACCACAATAGTGTTGTGGATATATAATTATTCATTTATTTATTCATTTTCCTTCAGCTTAGTCCCTTATTTATCAGGGGTCGCCACAGAGGAATGAACCGCCAACTATTCCAACATATATTTTACGCAGCGGATGCCCTTCCAGCCGCAACCCAGTAATGGGAAACACCCATACACTATCTCATTCACACACGCACTCATACACTATGGCCATTTTTGTTTACCCAATTCACCTATAACGCATGTCTTTGCACTGTGGGGGAAACCGGAGCACCCGGAGGAAACTCACACCAACACGGAAGAACATGCAAACTCCACACAGAAACGCCAACTGGTCCAGCTGGGATTCGAACCAGCCACCTTCTTGCTGTGAGCCGACAGTGCTAACCATTGAGCCACCGTGCCGCACATCACTGGACTCAATTATTTATAATATATGCAGATTAAAAACTGCAGATTAAAAAATAGTTTTAAATACAAATAACTCTCCATAATATTACAGTCCTACTGTATTTGTCAATACTTACTGTATATTTGATTTACTTACCGCATATGATTCAAACTCATAATTAAAGGGACAGTTCACCCAAAAACCATTTACTCCCATCCTCCAATTGTCCCATCCTGTTTAAGTTTCTTTCTTGTTTTGAACACAAAAAAAGATATACCGAAGAATGTATTTTCATAGTATTTTTTTGTTCCTACTACGGATGTTAATCATTGCTTTTTTTCCAACATTCTTCAGAATATCTTGTTTTGTGTCTTTCGTAAAAACTTAGAACCACTTGACTGTAAGAAAACGCTGACGTCATTTTTAATTTTTGGGTGAACTACGAAAAGAAAATGTAGAATCATAACATTTGATCACCGGTGTACGCTAGTGTTGTGAATTGACACTAGAGGCATCATGGAGATCATGCGGATGTTTAAATGAAAATGAGTTCATAACTGGCTATATGTGGCACCTTGTAGCAGTCATTAGCGATGAGCTGCAGGAGGCTGAAGGGGTCGGATGAGGTTTCCATTCTCAGATAAAGCTCCCAGGCCTGTCGAGGCTTCTGATTCATGATGTCTGCAACAGAACCAAAAGGAAGACATGAGAGAGAGAGTCTGACGTGTCTACAGATGCAAAGAGATGTCATTTTCAAGCACATCTCTGTGCTATTCATCTTTATTACAGGGAAAGCTGAATTGTACACTACCTGACAAAAGTCTTGCCTATCTAAGTTTTAGGAACAGCAAATAATAACTTGACTTCTAGTTGATCACTTGGTATTAGATGTGGCTTATATGAAAGGCAAAGGCCTCTAGATTACGCTTATTTTACCAAAATAAAATATGATCATGCCTTGATTTTTAATTATTTCATTAGGACAGTAAGGTCTGACTTTGCTTAGACAAAAGTCTTGTCACTTAACAGAAATAATGTACAGTATAGAATATAAAGTTATGCTGCAGTGGAAAAAAAATTAATATTGTGTATGACTCCCATGAGCTTGGAGGACTGCATCCATACATATCTGCAATGACTTAAATAACTTATCAATATAGTCATCTGAAATGGCAAAGAAAGCGTTCTTGCAGGACTCCCAGAGTTCATCGAGATTCTAAGGATTCATCTTTAATGCCTCCTCCATCTTCATCATGCTCAATAATGTTCATGTCTGGTGACTGGGGTGACCAATCCTGGAGCAGCCTGACCTTCTTTGCTTTCCGGAACTTTGATGTGAAGACTGAGGTATGAGAAGGAGCGCTATCCTGCTAAAGAATTTGCCCTCTCCTATGGTTTGTAATGTAATGTGCAGAACAAATGTCTTGATACCTCAGGCTGCTGATGTTGCCATCCACTGCAGATCTCTCGCACACCTCTATACTGAATGTAACCCCAAACCATGACTTTTCCTTCACCAAACTTGACTGATTTCTATGAGAATCTTGGGTCCATGTGGGTTCCAATAGGTCTTCTGCAGTATTTGTGATGATTTGGATGCAGTTCAACAGATGATTCATCCGAAAAATCTACATTTTGCCACTTCGACGATCGACGACAAGACTTTTGTCAGGTAGTGTACTAGGACAAAATCCAGCTTTTTGCAGACCTGACTACTGCATTTCAAATTATGAGTTGCCACTTAGATTCAAAACATGTAGTTGAACTTACAGCAGCGTGCTAACCAGCTCTGGAAAACATAATCACTCTTGATCTTCTCATTCTGGATAAGCAGGAACAGCTGTTCACATTAAATACAGATTCGTTCAGGTTTATAACTGTGGTCAAGTCTAGAAGAGATACAGCTGCGGATACTCGCATCAACATAGCTAATGTTTGTGAAGCTGTACAACAATAAATCATATTTTTACATGACTGTGAGGGTTGGGGTGTGGGTACATGTTAATAAAATACAATTTAATGGGTAATTTATTAAATAATATGAATAACACTCTGTATAATTACTGTTTTTAAATTACAGTGATGGTTGCGGTAGGGGTAGACGTCAATAAAATACAAATAATGGGTAATTTAATAAATAATATAAATGCTTCTCATCAACTTCCGGCCACAGCTGTATCCCTTTTAGCAACAACCTATAATTGTTTAGTAAATCATATTATACAATAACATATTTCCTGAATTATGTGTACCTCTTCAGCCTCTCTGTAGTTCCCCAGAGCCGCCTTGGCCTGAGCGTAGTTAAAGCTGAATGTGTCGTCATTGTAGAAGTAACTCTGCAGAGAAAGAAGATGAAATATTTGATGCCGACTCTTTTATTTCTTCTGTTCTCAATCTAAACAACCTGAAATGTGCTTTACCTTGACTGAGTTGAGGTAGATGAGCACATCCTCAAACTGTTTCAGCAAGAAGAAGCAAGAGGCCATACACTGCCTGCCTGGTATTGTATCTTTACAAAAAAAAAAAAAAAAAAACAAAAAGTATAAATGTGTCCATGAAGCTTATATACAGTTGTTTTATTGATGTAATATGTTTTATTTATATGCTAAAAAAGATGAAAGGCAAAAATCAAGGGCCTAATTACATGCAGCACTAAAGTAAAAGTAAAAACTGCAATGTTACACACCGGAATAAAATACACTTTATTCAGAATGTGTGAGATGGGAATGTAGAATCACTCATTGTGTTAAACCACAAAGGCACAAATAGAGAAATAAAATCTAAAATGAGAAAATACAATATATTTTTTCAATATGCAAGGTTTACAATATGTATATACAGTCTATTTTAGATAAACATTCTAAGTTTATCAACATCCTAAAGCAAACCAATAAATGATCAAGCACAGAATAATAATAATAATAGTGGTTTTGTACTGTAAAATTAAATTAATTTAAATGTAATTATATGTATCTTACCCATCAGACCTCTTTTCTTGTAAATGAGCATTTTCTATCAGGCTCCTCTGATTAGGTTCAGAAGTTTCATTTTATATGTAATGATAAGGTTATTAGCTAGTAAATAAAATATATATTTTTAAAAAATGTTGCTCTAAACAATTCTTTGGTTTTTAACAAAGTAGATTTTCTTTTGCGTCAAAACCAGCTAAATCCACTTGTGCTTTTTTTTGCAAAAACCTCTAAATCCACCTATTGAGACAAGACAGTGTAACTAGTTGAAAAATAACTGAAGATGCTAATTATTTTACCAAACATAAAACACATTACACAAACCACCTATAATTAAAAATACATAAATCTGTCAAGTGGCGGTTCATTCTGCTGTGATAAACCAGGGAAAAAGCAGAAGGAAAATGAATGAATGAAATCTGTCAAGTGCGTGCATTAATCAATAACATTAAAATGGACATTAATTAAATCTTAACAATCTGTTGTCATTTCTGATATTTGGATTTTAGATTTAATCTAAGTAGAGCATTGTAAACATTGTAAATGAAGCTTGTTAGATTCAATAAATGTAGTGTAAAAACATTGTGAAACATCAATATCTGCATTGTCCATTAATATAAATAGTTTATAAGAGGTATAATATGAAGTAATATAAATAATGTATAGTTTTATATATTATATTTATATTTTAACATTACATTAGCAAACAAAACACAAGGTCTACTGGGCAAAAAGGGGATGTCTCTCAGACAATTTTAGAACTGTCATTCATTCATTTTTACCATACTCAAGGTCTTGGTCTCTCTTTCGTCTATTGTTTATCCTCATAGCATCCAAGTGAGAGGCATCGTAACTTCATCTTTCGTGAAACGGTGTTGCTAGTTAATGTAAAGTAAATCGGACTCATTCACAGTAGCATCATTGCGCAAAAGCACGTTGTAATTGCATGTTACGCTTTCGGCTGTACAGTGTGTTTTCTTTTCCTTATAACACGTTTTCATTTGCCATTCAGTGACAGTCTGACAGTCTCTAAATTGGAAGCTCATAAAAGTCAAACATGTTAGCGGCTTTTGCATCTGAACTCTTTATATATATATACACACACCATGTCTCAAAAAAATTCAAGCAAAATTAATTCTGTCAAAATACCTCCAACTTTAATTATATTTTGTAATTAGATGGCAAATAGATGAAATTATATGATATGTATATGTTTTCCACCTATGGATGCCAGACTTCCGTGCAATCTGCGAACAATTTTCGCCAACAAGTAATCCAATCCACCTTTTGTCCAGTTTTAGTCGGAAATTCACAAAGAAAATGTAAAGCACTGTAGCCTTTCAGTTCTCATAAACCTTTGATCAAACCTTCATTCGAAAACATCATTTTTATTTAAGCCTTACGCAGCTAAAAATAAATACGTCATCGCCTAGGAAATTAAATAAAAGGATTATTCGAATGCACAGATTGCGCTGTTATTACTGTATGACTGTATTAAGTCATTCTTATTCCTGTAGTTTGATAAGCAGTCTTATTTTGTATGTAATATTACTACTTGGTTTTTTTTGAGACACTGTATATATATATACAGTTGAAGTCAGAATTAATAGCCCCCCTTTGAATTTTTTTTTCTTTTTTTAATATTTCCCAAATGATGTTCAACAGAGCAATAACATTTTTACAGTATGTCAAGCAGTTTTTAATTTTCAGGTCAAAATTATTAGCCACTTTAAGCGCATTTTTTTTTCAATAATCTACAGAATAAACCATCGTTATACAATAACTTGCCTAATTACCCTAACCTGCCTAGTTAACCTAATGAACCTAGTTAAGCCTTTAAATGTCACTTTAAGCTGTATAGAAGTGTCCTGAAAAATATCTAGTAAAATATTATTTACTGTCATCATGGCAAAGATAAAATAAATCAGTTATTAGAGATGAGTTATTAAAACTATCATGTTCAGAAATGTGTTGAACAAATCTTCTCTCTGTTAAACAGAAATTGGGAAAGAAAAATAAACAGAGGGGCTAATAATTCAGGGGGGCTAATAATTCAGGGGGGGCTAATAATTCTGACTTCAACTACTGTATATGTATGTATGTATGTATGTATGTATGTATGTATGTATGTATGTATGTATGTATATATATATATAAGTTTGGGGTCAGTTTTTACCCATGCTTTTTTTTTAAAGAAAATTATTCTGTTCATCAAGGCTGCACTTATTAAATGCAAAAAATTTTTTTTTTACTGCTTTCTTATTGTATGTAATTTCAAATGAAATTATTACTCAAGTCATTATTGCTTTTATTACTATTACCATTAATAATAATAATAATAATAATAATAATAATAATAATAATAATAATAATAATAAATATTAGTTAGAGTGATTTCTGAAGTATCATGTGACTGAAGACTGGAGTAATAAAGCTGAAAATTCTAAAATGATTAAATTAATTCATAAACTGCAACAACAGTGCAACAACATTTCACAACTGTACAATTTGTACTGTATTTTTGATTGAATAAATGCAGCCTTGGCGAGCAGAAGAAGCTTATTTTAAAACAATTAAAAACCCTACTGAGCCCAAACTTTTGACCGGTAGAGTATATACACACAAATATAAATTATAAGTCTTGTATCCTGTGATTTTTTTATTCTTTTTCAAATATTTCCCTAGTTTTGTTTCACACATTCAGAAAATGTTCACAGTATTTACTGCTATATTTTTTCTTCTGGAGAAAGTCTTATTTATTTTAGGAATTTGTATAATAAATGGAATTTTTTCCATTTATTTGGAATAAGGTTTTGTAAAAGTCAATATTATTAGCCTCCAACAGAACTATGTGGATGTGCATTGATTTACACAAATAACGTTGTTGACAATGCCATACAAATAATTTGCTACACAACTATAAACTGCTGCTTTATTTGAAAGACGTTAAACACTAGTTAAATTTCATATAAAAAAGACAGGATGTTTTATTGAGAGCCACTTTTTCAGTCTAGGATGAAGCATGGTTTGTGTCAAAAAAACAAACTTTTGTCACTGGCTCACAGCACAGTGGCCCGGCTGCTGAACCAGCGCTAATATTGTTATTGTTAACCGAAACAATGACGTTACCGCATTCACTAGCTGAGCCTCCAACCAACTGGAAAAACTGCTGGGCAATTTTCAAATGGTCCCTCTGTAAAAAATACAAACACATTTAACCAGAGAAGAGAACGAATTTGAGAAACAGGCCAAAGGATTTGCTGGGAAATTAAGTTTGAGAGGAAAAAAAGTTTGCTAACCGATCCGATTTCTTGTCCCAAAGCAGCATTAACCACCCCTTTGAGGATATATTCCTGTGAATGACGGCAGAGGAGACCATCATCACACTATCAAAATTAATGAGATATTGTTGAAAGTAGTCATATGATGCATCAAATTAGCTTGTTCTGATAATTGCTGAAGCTTTGATAACAATTTACAGTAATATCACATTTACATAAGCTGCAAAAAAATGTTTACTTTAACAAGTACAGTATAATACCAAAAACAGCTCTAAATTGTTGCTTTAACATACATAAATATTCAGAGTAAACACAATTTTCAGTCAAATTCAATTGTAAATTGACTAAAATATCACAATAGGCAACACCTTAAAAGAAGCATTGTTTTCTATGAGCTTAAGCGCATTGGCGGCACATTTTGGTGTGTGTCTGCGGCACCGGGCTATGACAGAGCACCATCTGAAATCTTATATTAAATAACATTATGATTGTATACAGGATGGGAATGTTCGGTGTGCAATCTCTTGGATTGTAATAGATGTGGTGTGACACTTCTCGTCTGGTTTATGATCAGCTTTAATGTAAAGCGTTAATGAAATCTATAAACTAGATATTAAGGTTAGAAGGCACTTTAAACTTAACTAAAAGGTTTGGAAAAAGTATGGATGGATGGATGGATCCAAAGACATGTGGTATAGGTGAATTGGGTAGGCTAAATTGTCCGTAGTGTATGAGTGTGTATTGATGTTTCCCAGTGATGGGTAAAATATATGCTGTATAGGTTGGCGGTTCATTCCGCTGTGGCGACCCTAGATTAATAAAGGGACTAAGCCGAAAAGAAAATGCATGAATGAATTAACATGTTGCTAGCATATTTGCAGTATGGATTAGCATGGTGCTAGCATGATTTTGTACGAACTACCATGTTGCCAGCATGTTTCTAGTATGGATTAGCTTGTTGTTAGCATGTTTCTAGTATGGATTAGCTTCTTGTTCGCATGTTTCCAGTATTAAATAACATGTTGCTAGGATGTTTCAAGTATGAATTAGCATGTTGCTGGCATGTTTCCAGTATTGATTAGCATTTTGCTATCATGTTTCCAGTATGGATTAGCATGGTGCTAGCACGATTTAGTATGAAATACCATGTTGCCAGCATGTTTCTAGTATGGATTAGCTTGTTGTTAGCATGTTTCCAGTCTGAAATAACATGCTGCTATGATGTTTTAGGTATGAATTAGCATGTTGCTAGCATGATTTAGTATGAATTACCATGTCACCAGCATGTTTCTAGTAAGCATTAGCCTGTTGTTAGCATGATCCCAGTAAGAATTAACATGTTGCTAGGATGTTTCAAGTAAGATTTAGCATGTTGCTAGCATGTTTCCAGTATTGATTAGCATGTTGCTAGCATGTTTCCAGTATGGATTAGCATTGGTGATAGCACGATTCAGTATGAATTACCATGTTGACAGCATGTTTCTAGTATGGATTAGCTTGTTGTTAACATGTTTCCAGTCTAAAATAACATGCTGCTATTATGTTTTAAGTATGAATTAGCATGTTGCTACCATGTTTTCAGTATGATTAGCATGTTGCTAGCATGTTTCCAGTATGGATTAGCATGGTGCTAGCACGATTTATTGTGAATTACCATGTTGGCAGCATGTTTCTAGTATGGATTAGCTTGTTGTTAGTATGTTTCCAGTCTAAAATAACATGCTGCTATGATGTTTTAAGTATGAATTAGCATGTTGCTACCATGTTTTCAGTATGGATTAGCATGTTGCTAGCATGATTTAGTATGAATTGCCATGTTGCCAGCATGTTTCTAGTATGGATTAGCTTGTTGTTAGCATGATCCCAGTAAGAATTAACATGTTGCTAGGATGTTTCAAGTATGATTTAACATGTTGCTAGCATGTTTCCAGTATTGATTAGCATGTTGCTAGCATTTTTCCACTATGGATTATTATGGTGCTAGCACGATTTAGTATGAATTACCATGTTGCCAGCATGTTTCTAATATGGATTAGCTTGTTGTTAGCATGTTTCCAGTCTAAAATAACATGTTGCTATTATGTTTTAAGTATGAATTAGCATGTTGCTACCATGTTTTCAGTATGGATTAGCATGTTGCTAGCATGATTTAGTATGAATTACCATGTTGCCAGCATGTTTCTAGTAAGCATTAGCTTGTTGTTAGCATGATCCCAGTAAGAATTAACATGTTGCTAGGATGTTTCAAGTATGATTTAGGATGTTGCTAGCATGATTCCAGTATTGATTAGCATGTTGGTAGCATGTTTCCAGTATGGATTAGCATGGTGCTAGCACGATTTAGTATGAATTACCATGTTGACAGCATGTTTCTAGTAGGGATTAGCTTGTTGTTAGTATGTTTCCAGTCTAAAATAACATGCTGCTATGATGTTTTTAGTATGAATTAGCATGTTGCTACAATGTTTTCAGTATGGATTAGCATGTTGCTAGCATGATTTAGTATGAATTGCCATGTTGCCAGCATGTATGGATTAGCTTGTTGTTAGCATGTTTCCAGTAAGAAATAACATGCTGCTAGGATGTTTCAAGTATGAGTTAGCATGTTGCTAGCATGTTTCCAGTATGGATTAGCATTTGAATGGCAAAAGCAGGAATTGATGAGGTCAGATGAACTGACTGTGCCTCACGTTCGTTTCATACAGATTACAAAACAAGAGAACATTTGTTTTCAAGTGTAGTTGCTTCGTTTAAAAGTAGACATTAAAAATTTTTATGTGAATATATTCCTCATGTCTGTATTCACTGAGATACACATTTCCCTATTCAAACCTTAGTAAGGGCTCATCTGATTGGCCAAATTTAGATAAGCAGCCAGTGCATAAAATGAATGTAATATGTCACACATGTCTGCGATACGTATATTGCACATACTATTATCACGATAATGATAAGTTTGCGATATATTGTGCAGCCCTAATTAGCATGCAGATAAAACATGATCGCTTATAACCTCTAATAACAAACAAGCATCTGGACTGAATACCTGAGGCGTGGTGGGCTCAAGGTCTTTGATTAGTTTGTAGGCCTCCTGGATGTCATCTAAATATGAGATGACAAAGTTAATAGCAACCTTGATAAGCCAGTCCCAGTATATCTGCAGAAGACAAGAGGCCACACCTGATCAACACGCATACCTTGTCGGAGATAATAGATGACCAGGTTGAGTCTGGCCTCAGATATGACGTCGATCAGAGGAGGTAAAACCTGCAGGGCCCCTTCACCGCCGCGAAACACCACCAGATTGTGCTGGATCAGCTCTTTAGCAAACTGAAACGAGCTGGAGGAGATGTCGATCAGGTTCTTCAACTCCGTCTGAATAATAATAATAACAAAAGAGATTCTCTTATGTAATGTCGCTCACATGAGATACACCAATGGCAAATGACTACCATCAAATCAAATCACAAAGGACAAAATCCATGTTTTTTCCTGACATACAGTTCTGTGCAAAAGTTTTAGGCCACCACCAGCTTCATAAAAATCTATCTATCTACCTAATGCCGAGTTCAGACTGCATGATTTTCAAAGTAGTCGTGTCACAGATGTTTTCACACTGCATGACTACCTGGGCTAGCGTTTTGTCGCTGCCTTGTTTACACCGCAAGATGGATCGACGACAGGAGAGTTCATACTGCATGACTTTACAATAGGAAGAATCGCTCTGTCCAAACTACATCTCACAAGCAAAAACACGTAGTATATCTTTTGTTATTAACTACATAATGAGAAAGAAGCCTTTAAGGCAGGGGTGTCAAACTCAATTCCTGGAGGGCCGCAGCTCTGCACAGTTTAGCTCCAACCCTAATTAAACACACCTGATCAAACTAATTGAGTCCTTCAGGCTTGTTTGAAACCTACCAGCAAGTGTGTTGAAGCAGGGCTGGAACTAAACTGTGCAGGGCTGCGGCCCTCCAGGAACTGAGTTTGACATCCCTGCTTTAAGCGGATAGAAAATGTACTTATTTTTTTGGGTTTGAAAGGAAATAGAAATTTCTCCTAAAGTTCTTTTTTTTTTTTTTTGACCCTGTTGTGATATTGCTCACATGACACGTCAAACAGACACGGGTGCTCCTGCCAAATTTCTGCTAGTTTTTCCTCCATTTCTTGGGTCCAAATAAACTGAAAATGAGCGCTTTTGACTTCTCCCCCAACCTCCTGTTGGCCTGCAGGTACCCATACTAGTGAACGCTGCTCTCTCATTGGCTGTAGGTGATCGCTAATGTTATTTTCATGATTTGAATCGCCGACAGCTCTAGATATTTAGCACGCCAAATATCTCACAGGCATCGGCGACTCATCGGCGATTCATCTGCGATTCTCTCTGATCGCGTCTTTGATAATTTACATTGTGTGATTGTCACTCGCGTGCACCGATTTGCCTGTGATTTCAGGCATTTGTCGGCGATTTCTCAAAACCTGTCGGCGGGTCAAAATCGGGGTTAGAATCATGCAGTCTGAACTCGGCATAGCACAGAGATGGCCAAACTTGGGCTTGTGGGCCAAAGTTAGCCCATGGTAACCTTTGATTTGGCCCTTCAACCCATCTGAGAAGAAAGGGAGAAGGTTGAAGATCGTCAGAGATGGTCATTTCTGATTTAACATAACCTTTTGTTTGTTTCTTTCTTTCATTGTTGAGCTACAAAAAAGCAAACTGAAATTAAATGTTTGAATTAAATATTGTGCATAAATCAGATTTTTAAAAATGTAAATACTGTCACTCGAAGACAGAGGACAATGCACAAGATATCGACGCGCAAATCATTAAAAAGTTCATTATAGAATATATATATATATATATATATAAATTCTATTATTTTTTAAATCTTAATAAATTAGGAAATTACCATGGCAACTTTAATGTAAATGTTTGGTATATTTGTATTATTGCTCTTAATTGAAAAAATATAAATAAACCTAAAATTGAAAAGTGGATTAAAGAAATGTCACATATTTAAAAATCACATATTTTTTATTTTGTTCTTGCTTTATTTTATTTTATTTTATTTATTTTTTTTAGGAAACGGGTTGATGGGAGGGAGAATAGGGGGTAAAATGCACAGCAAGATGGTCGCTGGTTCCAGCTGGGTCAGTTGGCATTTCTGTGTGGAGTTTGCATGTTCTCCCCGTGTTGGCGTAGGTTTCCTCCGGGTGCTCCGGTTTCCCCCACAGTCCAAAGACATGCGCTATAGGTGAACTGAATAAGCTAAATTGTCCGTAGTGTATGTGTGTGAAAGAGTGCGTATAGGTGTTTCCCAGTGTTGGGTTGCGACTGGAAGGGCATCCGCTGCGAAAAACACATACTGGTTAAGTTGGCGGTTCATTCCGCTGTGGCGACTCCTGATTCCTAAAGGGACTATGCCGAAAAGAAAAATGAATGAATGAATGAGTAAAAAAGTAGTGTGACAGACCTCAGCAGCTTTGCCATTATAGAGTCTGAAGTGGTTGCAGGCTTTGAGGTTGAGGGCGATAGTAGAGTCAGGAATACTCTGCAAATACACGGCCAGCACCTCCTGAGACACGTCATAGTAATCCAGCTTATAGTAGCACAGAGCCACATACACATTCAGGGCCAGAAATTCTCTGTAGAAATGGAGAAAGATTAATCATTGGTTAATATTTTTGAACAATGTGCTTACTGTTAAAGTCTATATGATCCGGAAGTGTGTCGATGTACTTCCAACTGAAACAAAATATTGAGTAGGGGGCGGAGCTTTCTTTTTGCGCATCATTCCCTCATAGCAAACTAACGGTAAGAGGGGCGTGGTTAGGAATATTGTGGTTGAAGCTGTCAAACTGACGTCAACAGAGAAAGACCACCAATCGACTGTGAAAACAAATGGTCAGTCTTTAATTGAAGATTATCAAAACAAACTTTTTTTCTCAGTACATGGATTAATAGTTTAGCAAAAGAATTGCGCTAGTAAAATGAACATTGTAAACTTTGATTTCACATAGATTTTAGTGTAATAAAAACATCTGAATTCAAAACGTTTAAAAAAAAACTTTATTACAGAACAAATTTATTTTAAAGGTCCTGTAAAGTGCTTTGAAATGTGCATTTTTATTCGACGTTTGACGTAATCTCAACTGAAACATGAAGAGAGGGTGGGACATAGTGAAGCTCCTCCTCTTTTTAAATAACAGCAAATAGCATTTTGTTTTATCACCACTTGGTCAGTGGGATTGGTTGAGCTCAGGTGGGGAGGGGGGCGGGGCATGTCAGATACCAGAGACCATTTGATTGGTCATGATTTGATGAAGGTATGAGGTAATGTAAATTAAACTGTTGATCCATTTAGGCAGAAACTACAAGCTTTACATGCTTATATAAGTTTTACATCTCCTAAACATGAATTTTGTCACCATTTTGGTGCGGACTAGCTTAAAGATATCCTAAAAACTAACAATACTGATACTAACATCTAAAACATCTATTATTTTCATTTCATGGGACGTTTAATGTTTCTGTGAGGTACTGTTTCATATGTTGGTTCATAAGCACCTGTTCTGCAGTAAGATCCGTTTGTAGATGTCTATGGCCTCCTGGTAATGAGAGCGCATGTAGTGGATGGAAGCCAAGCTCAGCTGATCCTCTGTCACGTCCTCCAGGTTCTGATGGAAACCCATCAGCTTCTTTTCATCATTGAACTTCAGAAAGCAGAACAAAAGCAGGGACTGTCATTATCGTCTGATGCACAGCCACGATAATGCCGAGCAGAGGATGAAACGATAATGAAAAACTGACCTTATGAGCTAAATGAAAGAGCAGGCGATTCTGAAGCTGAGTTTTCGACCCTGAAAAACACAACAATATTTGAATGGTGAGCAACAAACTTCTATTTATAATGAAAATAAGGATGAAAATGTTTGTTGACTATGGCTTGAAACCAGTCACATGATAATAACTACACGGCGAATGTAAGATGTCTGGATTACATAGAACATACACACGTTAAAGAGATAGTTTATCCAAAAATTGTAATTGTCATCATTTAATCACCCTCCAATTGTTCCAAACCTGTTTGGGTTTCTTTCTTCTGTTGAATACAAAATAAGATATTTTGGATAATGTTGAAAAGTATCAGGCAACGCAGTGGCGCAGTAGGTAGTGCTGTTGCCTCACAGCAAGAACGTCGCTGGGTCGCAGGTTCGAACCTCGGCTGGGCTGGGTCAGTTGGCGTTTCTGTGTGGAGTTTGCATGTTCTCCCTGCGTTCGTGTGGGTTTCCTCCGGGTGCTCCGGTTTCCCCCACAGTCCAAAGACATGCAGTACAGGTGAATTGGGTAAGCTAAATTGTCCGTAGTGTGAATGTGTGTGTGTGGAAATTCCCAGAGATGGGTTGCGGCTGGAAGGGCATCCGCTGCGTAAAATCGTGCTGGATAAGTTGGTGGTTCATTCCACTGTGGCGACCCCGCAAGGGACAAAGCCGACAAGAAAATGAATGAATGAATGAAAAGTATCAGCCATTTACTTGCATAGTAGTTTTAGTCATAGTTTTTTCCTACTACGGATGTCAATGACTGCTTTTCTTCAGAATATCTTGTTTTGTGTTCAACAGAAAAAAGAAATTCATAAAAGTTTACAACCACTTGAGCGTGAGGAAATGTTCATTTTGGGTAAACTATCCTTTTAAAGGGGACCTATTATGCAAAAATCCTTTTATAAAGTGCTTAAACACAGTTGTGTGGCAACAGTGTGTGAATATAGCCAAACTCTAATAGTAAAAATGAATCTATTCTATTTTTTATAACCACATTTCATAAAAACAGCCTGCAGAATTAACATTGTCCCTTTGTACATGTACATTTTAGCTCCGCCCTCTTTTCCAAAATAGGGCTGGGAGCACAACCTCATTTGAATTTAAAGCGACAGTAACCAAAATGTCCCAATTTGGATCAAAGCCTAAAAGGGTTTCAAAGAGTTATAAAACATTATTTATAGGGTATCTGAAACTCGCTGAAACTTCACAAACACACTCTAGGGACATCAGAACCTTATTTTAAATAATTGTATGTGCTTCTGCTCTCTCAAAATCATTTTTCATAAATCAACTGATTTTTTTTTATTTATTTTTTTTTTTTTTACAAAATTCAGTGCAGAAATATCAAAAATATCTGCCTGGCCTTTTGGACTCTCAAAACATCTTTTTGTTTGTCAAGATGTTTTGCTGTTTGTATTGTCAGCATTTTTCACATTTAAATAACATAATCAGGGTTTCTGCAAATATCATAATGTCAAATTTAAGACTTTTTAAGACCTTTTTAAGACCATTAAGTATTAAACTTAAGACCTATATCACAATATCAAAAACATGCCAGAGAAAATGCAAAATCACAAAATTAGTGGCAAAATAAATGTATTTAAATTGAACAGTACTAAAGACAGGTTAGATGCACCACTGAACTACAAAAAAAAACAGCTTAAGGCTGATTTATACTTTCACTGGTGGCGCATTGCGCACATCCGCTGACTGTGCGCCCACCTCACGAAACGGACGAGGCTTTTATACTTGACACGTTCGCCATTGTTATATTCTTTAAAATGACAGGTGCCGGTCAAAAGAAACCCACCGCAAAGTCAGACGGATAAACAGAGATGTAGTACGTTTCCGGCACTACGTCACACCATTAATATCATTCAAGATTTTAAAACTAATTATTTTTATAATTTATTATAATGATTATAAAGATTTTTATAACCATTCAAGATTTTTTAAATCAAACTTTGATGCATCACTTACTTTTGTTCATATCTCGGACAGTTCTACCTATTAAAGTTAAATATCAATGACAAGAGAAAATGGGTTGCTCTACAATTATATATTTTTTTATTATGGTAAGAATAAAAGCAAAAAAAAAAAAAAACTTACTAAAAATGCTGACCTTTTTTATTTTTATTTTGCCCACTTAACAATTCACACATTACTGTCTGGCTAGTTTCTGTCCTATAAAGGCTAAAAAGGCAATAATGGTTCAACATTCATGACCATTATCACCAATATTTTAGTTTGTAGCTATTAACACGGGTCTCCCGTGTGGTTAACAAACTTATCCCTCAGGTTTTTCCAAACTTTTACAAAAACTTTCCTCCTTTTCCACGGCTGTTGCAATTTCTAGCCAAGAATTATTGATCATCTGGTTATCTCTATGATGATCACGCATGGATGGATCATAAAGATGTCTGTACAGTCATACCTGTTTCAGACAAATCTCTTCAAAGTGTTTCATATTCAACTCAAATCAAACGCAGCGCCGCATGAACTGTTCACCTGAATTCTGTTCACACTGCCAGCCGAAATCATGTCGTGCGCACCGAAAGCGAACCTCCGCAAACACAGCCATGACGTCACATTTGCCGCGCACACTGGGCTCAATAACAGAAAGCTGATTGGCTATTGCATGCTGGTCTCATTTGTAGTTGTAATAGCGCAAATTACATTAGGACTAGTGAAGTTAAGGACTACAACACCACAAAAACCAAGCAACAACAACAAAAAGAATTTAAATAAGCATTAGATAGCGTTACATGGACATCGGAAAAATAAGACCTGTGCAAAAATATTTAAGACCTAGAACAGCGAATTTAAGACTTTTTAAGGCCTTAAATTTAGATTTTTAAATTTTAGACTTTTTAAGACCCCGCGGAAACCCTGATAATAGAGGGGTTTTATGTACCCCTAATTTGATCAACTATGCATGTCGGAAGTAAATGACAAACCTTTCAGTGCTGCCTCCTCCGCCTCTTTATAAAGCCCAAGGAAAAACAGTGCACAGCCCAGATATACCCAAACATCCACTGGACAATCCGGCCTCAAAGTGAGGGCCTTGTACTCCTGAATATATATGTAATGAGACAGAATATTTCAAGTTCTTATAATGTCAATCTAAATCTTTCAATTGAATTCTTCCACAGGCCAAACTGGCAGTCACTGACCTCCATTGCTCTCTTGTGGTCTCCAACATGAAAAGCACAGAAGCCAGTCCAAAGATCTGCGTGCTCCACTGAGACCCCGCCATTACGCTGGAACTGATAGAGAGTTTAGAATTGATTGCCATATCAGCTTCAATGGCTATTAAAAGCAAACCTTTAAAAAAATATTTAGCAAATAGGCTCATTTTACAAGTCACCTAGAGTTAAACAGTTGAGTTTACCATTTCTGAATCCATTTAGCTAATCTCTGGGGCACTTTTATCTTAGCTTAGCATAAATCATTGAATAAAATTAGACCATTAGCATCTCGCTCAAAAAAGAAAAGAAAAGTTTTGACCACTTTAAAGGTTGACTCTTCTGTAGTTACATTGTTCAGGCCAATATGTCTAGGAACTATACTTTCATTCTGGCGTAATGAGAAACAGCAAGGTTTCTTGAACATTACACCGGAATGAAAGTATGGTTGTTAGCCATATCGGCCTAGAAAATAGCAACTTTTCATTTTCTGTTGTTTTTATTACACAATGTAGGTACAGAATAGTCAAGCTTTAGATAGTGAGATGCTAATGGTCTAATCTGATTCAATGATTTATGCTAAGCAAAGCTAAAAGTGCTCTGTCAGACCAGGAGATCTGCTAAATGGATTTAAAAAATGGTAAAACTCAACTGTTTAACTCTAGGGGAGTTGTAAAATGAGCCTATTTGCAAAACAAATGCTGTGTTCGTTTAATTGAAAAACAGATTTCTATCATACAGACTTGCATTACAATAAAAAGTAAAATAATTATATAAACTAGTAAATCTAAAAATAATTCTTTCAAAGTTTCTCCAGATAAAAAGAGTGGTCTTGTAGCATTAAAAAATAAGGAATTGTAAAAGTATGTGTTTTACATTTTGAATGGTATCACAATACTGGCATCTTGTAGCAGCTTCTCCTTTAAATAAATGTCCATGAGTGAGTTTAGAGTATCCAATACACCTTGTAAAAAGAACTTAAATAATGAGCTGGAACTGAGACTAAAGTGTATAGAAGTTGATGTGATCGTATCATAAATTTGTAATCTCTAGAGTTAAACAGTTCAGTTTTATCATTTCTGAATCCATTCAGCTGATCTCTGGGTCTGTCAGGAACACAAATAGCTGAGCTTAGCATAAACTATTGAATTGAATTAGACCATTAGCATCTCACTTAAAAAAATTTGATCAGTTTAAAGCTTGACTCTTCTGTAGTTACATTGTTCAGCCCAATATGTCCAGGAACTATACTTTCATTCCGGCGTAAAAAAACATTACGCTGGAATGAAAGTATGGTTGCTAGCCATATCGGCCAAACAAATAGCAAATTTAAATTTTCTGCTGGTTTTATTAAACAATGTATCTACAGTCATTTGCAAAATATCGAAACTCTTTGGTCATTTTTGAGTGAGATGCTAATGGTCTAATCCGATTCAATGATTTATGCTAAGCTAAGCTAAAAGTGCTCTGCCAGACCAGGAGATCTGCTGAATGGATTAAAAAAATATTAAAACTCAACTGTTTAACTCCAGAGTGACTTGTAAAATGAGCCTATTTCACATTTCTGTAATACAGAGATGCATAACAGTAAAAAAAAACATCAATAGCAAGCACTATATAAAATACAAAATCCAAAAATAATTCTTTCAAAGGTTTTCCAAAAGAGTGGTCTTGTAACATTAAAAAGAAGAATTGCAAAAGTATGTGTTTTACATTTTGGATGGTATCACAATATTGGCATCTTGTAGCAGCTTCTCCTTTAGATAAATCTCCATGAGTGAGTTTAGTGCATCTGATACACCTTGTAAAAAGAACTTCATCATGACTTGAGGTAAAATAATAAGCTGGAACTGAGACTAAAGTGTATAGAAGCTGATGTGATCGTATCATAAATTTGTAATCTCTAGAGTTAAACCGTTGTGATTTATCATTTCTGAATCCATTCAGCTGATCTCTGAGTCTGTCAGGAGAACTATTAGCTTAGCTTAGCATAAACCATTGAATTGAATTAGACCATTAGCATCTCACTTAAAAAAACATTAAAAAAGAGTTTTGATCAGTTTAAAGCTTGACTCTTTTGTAGTTAGGAACTATACTTAAAACATAGCTTTAAATAAAAAAAAAAAATACTTATTGAAACTCTTTAGTCATTTTTGAGTGAGATGCTAATGGTCTAATCCGATTGAATGATTTATGCTAAGCTAAGCTATATAATATAGACCTATATAGGTCTCATGTGGCTGTTTTTATACCTCTAATAGAGTCAGGGCTCCCAGGTAGTCTCTTTGGTTTAGATAATCCTCAAGCTTTGGAATTTTTTTGCTTTTATTCTTCCTTTTCTTCTCATTAGAACTGGTGGAGGCCTCACCGCCCACTGCTGGCTTCATCCGAGACAAGAGCTTCACAACAGAAACAAGTCATTTACTCTGGCGTAATCAATCAAAATAAGGTAATAACAGTGACAATTTACTACAACTTAACGTTTTTCTATTTCAAGACATTTGAAATGCATTTAATACCATGATGGCAAAGTAGATTTTTTAGTATCATCAGTCCAGCATCACATGATGCTTCAGAATCAATGTGCTGATTTAGTGGTCAGAAAATAGATATCTTATGTTATACATGTCACTACATTTTATTCATATATTTAAAGTTTAGGTCCGAATTTAAAGTCAGACATTTTTGTAATATATTATGTTTCTCATAAGTAGGCCCACACAGAATCTGCACGCTCAGATTTTCGCAGATTTTCCGCAGAATTCTGCAGATTTTTAGCCCATCATTAATTCAGTTTATTTACTTGAGTAAATGCGTGTAAATCTAAACTTATTTAGCTTTTAAATTAATTACAGTAATATTATTGACTAATATGAAAATGTTCATCTGATTTATGTACAATGCAGTTTGTAAAGTAATATTTTCTGTCTTTTAGTAGAGATATTATATGAGAGACTTGCTTTGTTTACCAAATAAAGTGAATCTTATTGGATTTGCATTTTAAACATTAAATAAAAGTTAAAAAAGGTATTATTTTTTATTTCACATATTAAGATTTTAGTTACGATACTCCCAAAATATTCATTCATTCATTTTCTTTTCGGCTTAGTCCCTTTATTAATCCGGGGTCACCACAGTGAAATGAACCGCCAACTTATCCAGCACATGTTTTACGCAGCGGATGCCTTTCCAGCTGCAACCCATCTCTGGGAAACTCCCAAAATAATTCCGCAGACCTTTACCAAAATTCTTTGCAGAAATGGCAAAAAACATCCGCAGATTCCGTCTGGCCCTACTCATAAGACAAGCATTAACATGACATTTTTTTTCTCTAGTCAGTATACCATTTTAAAGAATGTTCATATATTTTTGCTGTAAAACAGGATAAAACTAAGTTTTTGGCTTATTTTATTTTTTCAGCAGTGCATGCTACAAGTTCATTAATTTAAGACGTGCTCTGATTTAAGATTATTAAGACTTTTAAAACCTTTTAGAGACCTGACCATTGCTCTTTATTCTCTTACTTGACTGTCATGTTTACTGCTGTAGTATCTTAACTTCTGAAGGGAATATTAAAGTACTAGACTAACCTATTTTGCATACCCTTAAATATAATTTAGCTTACCTGCTTTAAAAATATTAAAGTAGACTTCATGTTTAAAAGTTTATAGAAATAAAACAGTGAGGGCAATTAATAACTCTTTTCACATGGGTGGCTTTATGCTATTACAACAAAATCCTGAGAAGAAAAGAATGTATAGAGAACTGAAACTTGGAGTAATACATTCAGTTAAAAAAAGTAATTATAAAGACACAAGAAAAACTAATAGTCTTAACGAATATTGATAGCTACGGTTTATTGTATAGGGCTACGGACAAAAAAAGCTTGTTTGCTTAAAATTTGCACATTGTTATACATTTAAAAGCAATAAAGTTACATGTTTCTTTATACTCACCATGGTGACGACGGTTCTCTTTCCTCAAACACCAGTCCTGAAACTAACCAGTCATTTTACTAACACTAAACATAATAAAGCGGATAAAAATAAAAACTACATCTACAAACAGCTCTGACTAATGTGTCAATGAATCGAGAACTGTATATCTGTAGATGAAGTAAACCAAAATAACGTTAGCCAGATATTAGCCTACAAGCTAGCAAACTTGCTAAGCGACTATTTCGTGTACATGCAAGAAGTGAAGGAGATCTGCGTTCGCCTTTGAACAACTCTCTCGATTCTACCTCCTGAATTAAATCAGACGTTGCATGCAATATGTGTGAACTGTAACTGCGCTCGAGATATTGTGAGAAATGCTCCCTTTAGCTAATCTCGTCTGCCATGTTTGCTTGCGGCGCGGCATCAAGCTGTTGCTTAGCGACCCGTTCTTCAACAGTGAGAGGCAGAACCAGAACAGTCTATGGGCAGAACAGAACAGAGCCCACGGTGACTTGGCTCAACGATTTAGCCGCGTTTGTTTAAAAGAATCGAAATATTTCAAACCCATCACAGAGCTCTAGAAATGTATAAGATTTCGCGCACCAAAACCACATAGATAGTGCTTACATAGTCACGTACATCACACAGCCCCAGTGGCCTAATGGATAAGGCACTGGCCTCCTAAGCCAGGGATTGTGGGTTCGAGTCCCATCTGGGGTGGATCGTTTTCATTGAAACACACACAATATGATCACAGAAAAACTAGGCAAAAGTGTTTAATTACAAACCAAATAGACATTTCAGTTTCAAAAGCACTGTTGACTTCCAGAGAAAGCTCTAGTGCAGAGATGCCCAAAGTTGGCCCTTGGGCACCTTTAATTTGGCCTGCCATTCAGTCTTAGAAGAGAGGTAGTTTTTTTTTTTGTTGAGCCACAAAACAGCAAACTGAAATTAAATGTTTCAACTAAATGTTGTAAATAATTCATATATTCATTAATTTTATAACCGCTTTTCAGGGGCCGGGTCACAGGGGCAGCAGTCATAGGAGAGAACCACAGACTTCCCTCTCCCAAGACACTTCCTCCAGCTCCTCCGGGGGGATCCCAAGGCGTTGCCAGTCCAGCCAAGAGACATAGTCCCCCCAGCATGTCTTGGGTCTTCCCCAAGGCCTCCTCCCGGTGGGATATGCCTGGAACACCTCCCTAGGTAGGCGTCCAGGAGGCATTCGAAACGGATGGCTGAGCCACCTCAGCTGACTTCTCTCGATGTGGAGGAGCAGCGGCTCTACTCCGAGCTCCTCACCCTATCTATAATCGTCACCCTATCGATCTTGCCCTCTCAGTCATGACCCAAAGCTCATGACCATAGGTGAGACTAGTAATGTAGATTGACCGGTAAATCATGAGCTTTGACTTTCGGCTCAGCTCCTTCTTTACCACAAAGGACCGGTACGTCGACCGCATTACTGCTGCACCAATCCTGTCAATCTCACACTCCATCCTTCCCTCACTCATGAACAAAACCCCAAGATACTTGAACTCCTCCACCTGGGGTAAGGACTTTCCTTCAACCTGGACATGGCAAACCACCTGGAGCCAGGTTAATAAATCAGATTAAAAAACCTAATTGTTTTGTTTAATCTACTTAAACGTGTCAATCGATTTGTGTTGAGACAACCTGAATGAATTGTGTTGAACCCTGCATTTTTATTTTTTTTTATTTTTTACAGTGCACTTTGGTATATTTACCTTCAGCCTATGGCCCTCAATCGAGTTTGGTTTTTGGCCCTTCATCAGAAAAAGTTTAGGCACCCCTGATCTAGTGCAACTGGTAATCTTTAATTTTACTCAATTAGGTTTCCTCCATGTATAAAACAGCATGTTATAAAGCTTGGATTATGAGCAACAAATAAATTATTTATATAACAAAAGCTGTTCGTTTGAATTTTATAGACAAAATGTTAAGCAGCACTAGAAATTCAAGCATATCCCAAACATGGACTAAAACAGAATTTTACGGTTTCACAAGTGGCAGACCAAACAGAGAACAGTGGATTTCTAGAAAGGCTTATAATGAGATTCTTGACTGCTTCAGAAAACTGCTTTGATTATGGCAAGATTCAGAGTATAAAAAGCTAAAATGTACTTTTAAGTGGGTTGAAATGGTAGCTACTGATATTTAGACTGGAGTAAGATGCCAAATGCAAAAGAAACAAAGTGAATTATTGGCATCTCTCAAAAGGCAGGTCACATTTTCACAAATCAGCATTTAGATTAAAATCTATGTTCAATGTAAAAGTAGCATTACAGAGCAAGTCTTACCCACTGCCAAAAGTCCTAGACCTAGAAGAATGCTTCCCATAGATATCATTTTGTTTTAGGAAAACTGCATTATATCCAATAAAGATCTGATGAGAGATGTGAACCTACACTGGTCTCACGGTTCGGTTCCGATTATCATCCCATTGATGCGGTTCAATTCGATATCTCGGTGCATCGACGATGCTTTCCATACACAATTATATATTTTCTTCACAGCACAGCAATTCCTGTATTAAAATGTATAAATATATTTATATACTATTTGTAATACACTTTTGTCCTTTAATACAGTCAGATATATAAACTGTACTTTTAAACACGAGCATTTATATTAAATAAACAAAAATATAATAAATATCCCGCTCTCTTTCTGATCCTTGTCTACCAAGTTCTCTATACCCCTTTGATTGGTCACGCGCTCAACAGAAAGGGCTGCGATTGGCTCTTGTGCGCTCTCTCTCAGAGAGAGAGAGAGAGAGTGAGTATATATGGGATATATTGAATAATATGATGTATTGTTGATATTTTATTTAATTATTATACTGAATATATCAACCTTTTTTTTTTACACTACTACTATTTACTGTGTTTACTGTTTTGTTATTATGCATGTTATTTTTTATGTAAACTTTAGAACTGCTTTGGCAATACATTTGTAGCATTTGTCATGCCAATAAAGCAATTATTGAATTGAATTACGAGAGAGAGAGAGAGAGAGAGAGAGAGAGAAATGGAGTTTACTTTCATTCTCTCAATTGCAATGAAATAGGGGCTTTTGCTGTTCAGTGTCAGTGAAAGACTGTCCAGCAAACACAAACACAGTGAAATTGAGCAGTTTCTGTGTTTTTAAGTAGTTAGACCGTTGTAAATACCTGCGCTCGCCTCCCTCGCTATAGTAAGCTACAGTAACATTGCGCATATGAGATAAATGTCAGTACATAATAACCGGTTATGATTATTACTGAACCGATACCAAATCGTCCACGTCTGCATCGCGGTGCACCGAAGAAACAATTAATTTTGACACCCCTAGATCTGATTACTAAAATACTTAACTATTTAATCATTGTACTATTAATAAAACCTGCTTTTATATGCAAATATGGAAAACTAAGATCTCCGCTACAGATCTTCTTTGATGCAGCTCGCTCACTGCTGCTTGTAATTTTACAGCAGATTCCACTACTAAAAACGGTTTTAAAGATGTTCAGTTAATGTGAGGCAACATTTTTAGACAAATCAAATTTATTGATTTCCAAGCATCACACGAGGCTAACGCTTCACTTAAGACCAGTCTGCAGTGGCTCCGCCCCAGTCTCCGGCCTGAGCTGTGGGAGCAGCTGACCAATCCTCAGTGGCGGGCTGAGCGCTCCAGTCCTCTGCTAAAGACAATGACAAATTCAGTACAAACACAGCCAGTGATTGTGCAGTTCAAGTTGCTACACTCTTACGACATCTCAAAGTCAGAAAATATTGCCTACCTGCATACACCTCAGCAGGCGCAGCTTTGCCAGGAGCTGAAGGTAAGAAAAGTTGATCATTGTTCATTAGTGGTGTTAATCTGTGTAATGTCATGTCAGTAGCATTGGCTTTATTCATCGCAACACAGAGTAAATATTCAATATATAATTTATAATCTTAACCGTTTACCCATTCATTAAACAATAAATATACAAATAAAACTCATAAAAAGATATTCCTGTTTGATCGATTATAAATCTTCTAAAATCTATTGGGGCATAACAATAAAACTATACACATACACTATGAGAGTGCCATCGAACAATGTGCTGGGCGAAAAATGGTTTTCAGTTCAGTTTGAATATCAGTACACCCCTACAGCTAATTTTCCAATCCTAATATCTAGAGAAATAAGTCAGCTTACCCTCAATGCCAGCTGGGAACTGCTGGATGGGCACGGATGGAACCTGGACACCTTCAGACCAGTCAGCAACCTCAGGTTGGTTGAAGTCGGGCACAGGGGCGGTCCATTCACCCTGGAACTCCTCCTTGCCAACAGCCTTCTCAGCAGCGGCCTGCTCTTCCTTCTCAATCTGGAGGTACAACAAAAAAAATCAGTGACAATGAGCACACGCAGTCTAGATACAATATAATTTAAGCTGTGTTTAATACACATGGAATTGACTCAAATGGTGTCCATTTAGGGGAAAAAAGGCACATCTAGTAATTTTATAACTTACATTTAATTTCAAGCCTTTAAGATACAAACGTGCAGTTAATGAAGCTTCTTACTCAAACATGTCAAATTAATGCTGTGCGCTGAGCTTTATGATCTTGTATGTGTGATGGCATTATCAGCTGACTTGCAAATGGCTTTTAAAATGACTAAAATAGTCTTAACAGCAAAAGGAATTCCTTAAATTATGGTAAAACTTGCCCTAAAAATATAGCCTTGTGACACGTTTTATAGACACGAGACAATTGTTTACCGGCGCAGTGTGTTCTGTTTAATAAATGCTCAGGATTCAGTCTAGTATGGCCTACAAGACACTAGGGATGCACCAATCCTGATGCTTGGATCGGATATCGGTTCAATAGCACATTTTTCTGGATCGGGTATTGGCCAGCTGGTACTGATCTAAAGCAGATCTTGCGCTATATTCTGTGTAATTTATAAGACAACAAAAGCCATGAAGGTAGCCTATTACAAGGCACTAGAAAGTTGTCATGTAGGCCTACTATATCCTAAATGTTCTGAAGCCATTCTATAGTTTAATGAGAAGTACAGATGAATATTCAAGTGCTTAAATTCATGTTCACTTCAGTGCTTCTGCCACCGCGCCGGTCAATCATTCTCCATTCATTCACAATTCAAGCTGTGTCAGTAACACAAAACTTTCTCCAAGACCATTTGTTCTTGTTAATATAAATAATCAGTGGAGAAATGCATTTAGTTTTGCATTAAATGGGTTGACCTGCAACAAGGAGTTCATTGCGCTTTCTAAATTATGTTGCGCTGTGGAAAATGTCCGCAGATACAAGAGGGCTGCGCGCTGTCAAGCGCTTCATTCACACGCCAGCTACAGACACTGCGTGCGCCACTCTGTAAAATTATATCCTTCCGACTGAGTTTATTCTTCCAAGGGAAATACTTTCAGTGCTGTGAATAGTTTGTAAAGCCTGGCTCATTGTGGTCAAAGTAGTTGATTAATAAAAGTGAAACTGATGGGCGCAATATGGATTGTCATTAGCAGAAAAGGGAATGTTTATCAAGTAAAACTGGCCTCAGACAGTTTAGTTTACTCTGTATCAAACCCGCAAGACAATATCAGGCTTTGCTAAAAGGCTGGTTATTTTGCCAACGATTAGTGTCAATAGTGGTAGCCTATTGCAGATTTCAAAGAAAAATCCTAAATATTAAAAAAGGAAACAAAAGCTGGACCACAACAGATCAATGTCATAACGAATGCTCAAATAATGCAGCCTTGTTTACAGCAAGCGTCATGTTTTTAGTTAGATTGTCATCTGTCATATACAGTAGGCCTATAGGTGTGCTATTTTTACTAAAGACATATTATTTGAGTTATCAGAACTATAGAAACTGTATTATGCTTAAAAAAAAAAATAGCACAGTATTGAGATCAGATCTGTATCAGTCGATACTCAAAATTTTGGTATCGGGATTGGATCCAAAAAATGGCCTACATGACACCTTGTACATTCCCACCACAGGATTTACTTATAATTGATTTTGGCATTATTCAATTAAATAGAAAACTGGTAATTACAAAGTTTAAGTAAAGGATCATACCTCCTCAGGATCTCTGTAGAAGTACAGATCAGGCATGACCTCCCATGGGTGCTCTCTGGAGATGGTGCCTCTCATCCTCAGCACCTCCCTGGCCAACATCCACCACATCAGACCCACAGAGTGGGGACCCTATGACACAAACAGTTACACTTTCATATGCATGTTCCCAGGACTTTCATCCATACTGACACGCAATTGATTTCAGCTCCTGTCTGACAATTCAATTTAACAACATGTGCAGTTAAAAGTCTAAATTATTATATAATGCATTTAGAAACATAGACGTGTCTACAGTTTTCAAAGTCTGTCTACAGTATCAAACTTCACCTGAATTTAGTCTCTTACCTTGTTGTTGCATGGGATGGCGATGTCAACGTATCTCAAAGGAGAGTCTGTGTTGCAGAGGGCAATGGTTGGGATGTTGACGTAAGAGGCTTCAGTCAGGGGCTGGTGGTCAGCGCGAGGATCAGTCACGATCAGGAGACGGGGCTCTCTGAAAGCAGCCTGAATCTGATTGGTGAAGGTTCCAGGAGTGAAACGACCAGCGAAGGTGGTCGAGCCAGTGGCAGAGGCGAATTTCAGCACAGCCCTCTGACGGGAAGAAAGCAGTGAGAGTTAACACAAAGACTATAGAATACACAAGACACGTCACTCGCATAGTTTTGAATGGGGAAAAGTGTAACGGTCAATATGGTGAATGAAGCCCCGACTTCTAGTACAGGAGCCATCATTGATCGCTATAGACTGACGACTTTGGTTAACATCACTGAAGACACAGGCAGTCATGAAAAAGATGATATCTATATATATATATCTATATCTATATATATATATATATATATATATATCCTGCAAAGACATTGTGGCTCAGGTTACTATCAAACCCCAGTCATGGGGCAGAGCCCTCATGGTGTTAGCGAAATCCCGGCCAAGTTACTATAGCACACTTCCGACACTTAAACACTGACAACAGTGTTAAGTTTTAATAGTGTGCTGTGTTTTTAAGAACATTACAGCTGGTTGTGTTTGAATTACCTGGCCAGTGTTTCTGGAGGAGATAACGCAAACATCAGCTGGATTCTCAATGGCAACAATGGCACGAGCAGCCAACAGCAGCTTCTCCCAGGTCTTTTTAAGGTTGATGATGTACACGCCTGCAGAAATGCAAATAAATTATAGCAGCAATTCACAAACTGTCACTCTAATCTCTTCCAGAAAGTTCTTCGTATCCCCTTGGATCTTAATTTAATATTTTCAACAACGTAAGATTCTCATGGTTCCCTGAAAGTAGTTAAGCAGTCAAAAACTTCTAAACTATCCCAATACTAGAATGAGTGCCATTTAATAGTTTTAGGACTTTAATGAAAAGTTCTGATCCACTTTAATTGTTACCTAGTGTGAATTATATAGTGAATGCTCCAAATTAAACTTGAAATTTAACAAAAATAAATTTGACAAATTTATATCAAATGTAGCAAAGGTTGCTATCAAACTCCAGTCATGAGGCGCTTCAGCCCTACTGGTGTTAGCGAATACCTAGCCATGTCAATTTAGCACACTTCCGACACCCAAACACCAACATCAGTGCTAGGCTTTAACCGTGTGCATGTCTACAGATTGAAGCTTACCAATTTGTTTAATTGGTCAAGTTACAATAAAGATATTTCTTTGCCGTCTTTCTGGGCTGTTGCTAGATCGGATACGGTTGCTGCCAGAAGTTAACAAGCATTATTTATATTTCCCATTTATTGTATTTTATCAACGTCTACCCCCACCCTAAACCCAACAGTCACAGTAATGTAAAAACAGTAGTTGCACAGAATATTATTTATGCTGTCTATTAAAACACCCAATAAATTGTATTTTTTAACGCCTACCCGACCCTAAACCCAACTGTCACAGTACTGTAAAAATAATAATTATTGATATTCAGCATCATAAAAAAATGCTGCTATATTGATGTGCATATCACACTTCCGGCCAGCCACTTATCCGATCTAGACTTTACCGTCTACCTGCACTTCTTACCGTCACTCTTTCTCTTGTAGACGTACTGCTCCATCTGGAAGTCCAGGTTGGTTCCTCCCAGATGGGTTCCTGCGGCCAGGAACTTCAGCACATCCTCCTCCTTCATTTGAAGGACATCCAGACCTCCGGACATCGTGACCACTTTCCCTGCGTAACGAGTTTAGTGGAAAAGCTAAAGAAAAAAAAATACAGATGTGTTAGTTGGGAGGAAGATAAATGGAGTGTTTCTAGGTTGACTTTAGATAAATGTAGCTCAGGTTGCTATCAAACTCCAGTCAAGGGGCGCATCAGCCCTACTGGTGTTAGCGAAATCCCGGCTGAATCACTCTAGCACACTTCCGACACCTAAACACCAACATTAGTGTGAGGTTTTAACAGTGTGCGTGATGTTTACAGACTCTGAAGATTGATTTTGCATTTTCATTTAGTACATGAAGCCTTGTTTATGCCCGGACTTAAGATACATTTACTGATCCAAACAAATAGTTTAAGGTTTAAACCAGGGGTGTCAAACTCAATTCCTGGAGGGCCGGAGCCCTGCACAGCTTAGTTCCAACCCTGCTTCAACACACTTACTGGTAGGTTTCAAACAAGCCTGAAGGACTCAATTAGTTTGATCAGGTGTGTTTAATTAGGGTTGGAACTAAACTGTGCAGGGCTTCGGCCCTCCAGGAATTGAGTTTGACATCCCTGGTTTAAACAGTCTAAAACATTGTGCTTTTTCAACAAATTCCAAAATTACATATAAAAACAAATAACTACTATCGGATTGCTGTAAGTGTAAATGTGAGGTCAAACGCATATAAAAACAAGACCCCACAGAGAAGCAAACGTTCAAAAAAATAAAATAAAAATCACAGCTTTAAAGACAAAAAAAGGCTTTCCAATGTTTTCCAGTCTCCTTGAACTCTAAAGGGATAGTTCAACACAACTGAAAATTGTTATTTTCTCACACTGCTCATTTCAAAAGCGTCTGGGTTTTTCCTCTGATAAAAAAAGAAATATATACTGAACAATCTTGGAAAAAAATCAGCCATTGACTTCCATTTTTTTCTTCTTACTATGGATGTCAATTGCAGATTTTTTCCCAACATTATTCAGAATACTGTTGTTTAACAGTAAAAAAAGAGAAATAAGTTTAAGTAAATGGTGATAATTTAAATTTTTTAGGATGACTTTCACTTTAATCAAATAACCATCGGTTTTCTAAATATCAGATTAATAAATGTTTCATTCATAAAATATCTAACAATTATCTGAGTGACGTAAAACGGTAAAATGCTCAAAATGCTTTGTGTTGTTGACTCGACTTCATAACAGCACATTTAAAAATGGACGAACATCAGTATTAGGCTACTAAAGAGAATATATACCACTCTTGCGCATTCGCTTCAGAAAGAAACATTTTTGGCACATCATTTTCATAGTTGTTAACCATTTTGGTTTATACAACGTAACATCACTGAGGTAAAGCTGGTTTTATTTTCGCACATTCAGACTTTCTCCTTAATAATATAATTTCAGAAAAGTATTAAGCGATTTCTAAATAGTGAAATCATATTAGCAGCCAATGACTAAAGTACAACATTGTTTACAGTCAAATTAATAGTGCTAATGTTGTTTTCAAGTCATATTTACATGCTAATTCAGACCGAATATTCAAAGTAGCGTGGTGAACAGTATAGGGACCATTAAATGAACGAATGTGCGAATATAAAACTAACTTTACTATAACGGCAACATACAAGGGAAGAATTTGCCAGTTTTCTAAGCTTGTAAAAAATCGCCTGATACCTTTAGGAAAATTACATTATTACAAACGAAACTCAAACTAAAAACTTTCAATGATTCTAACTATTTGTCAATCTAGACCAAGTGAAAAGCATGGCCTGAATGCTGCACATGCTCGCGTTAACTTACTGAAGAAATGTGCTTTTGACTTATTACCAACTGATATCACAAAAAATATAGAAATAACGTAAAACAAAACAACAGTGTTTATTAATTTTACGTCTGACCACCGCGCGCGCTACACTAACTGCAGCGGAACACGCGTTTCCTAGTGCGACATCACACATTAGGTATTAAGCCTTTATATTTCACGAAAACTGTCGTAAACTTCGCATTTAACATGGCATCTGATGAAAACAGACTATTATAATCTTTATTATAAAAGCTCTGATATAAATAGACGTTTAAAAATCATCAAATTTATAGAATTTCTGCTCACCACGAGACAACGCCGTATGGAGTTCTGCACCTCACGGCAAAAAGAGGGCGGGAAAGGATATGACGTACTTTATAAACGCGGGTGTCCACCAATGACAGTTAGGGGATTTCTTACTCTCTGCATTTCTCATTTCTGATACGATATTAAAATACTGACCTCTATCGGTGGAAGATTTCACATGACATGAGGGTTGTCAGACTGGGGACTGACCAGAAGGCAGCAAAAAGGTGTGAGGGGGTCCGTGGAAATATTCATTCATTCATTTACTTTTCAGCTTAGTCCTTTTATTCATCAGTGGTCGCCATAGCGGAATGAACCGCCAACTTATCCAGCATATGTTTTACGCAGCGGATGCCCTTTCAGCTGCAACCCAGTACTGGGAAACATCCATACACACTAATCCACACACATACACTACGGATAATTTAGCCTACCCAATTCACCTGTACCGCATGTTTTTGGACTGTGGGGGACACTGGAGCACCTGGAGGAAACCCACGTGAACGCGGGGAGAACATGCAAACTCCACATAGAAACGCCAACTGACCCAGTTGAGGCTCGAACCAGCGACCTTCTTCCTGTGAGGCAACAGCACTACCTACTGCGCCACCGCGTCGCCCCAAATAAAACTTGATTACAATAATTAAATAAAATATTGCCATGTGTAGGGGAAAATATGACTATTTTTGGTTAATAGATTAATGGTTAATTATATATGTAATAATATTTTAGACATTTAAAATTATAATCTACATTAAATTACTGAATGTATTACTCAAAACATTTAGGATAGTAAGTCAAACTGAGGTTGTTATGATTAAGGCGAATACGTTTAAAATAAAAATATAGATTTTCAATATTTTAAATTAAAATTATTTGTATGTATACAATTTGCATACAGCTTGATATACACTCACCGGCCACTTTATTAGGTACACCTGTCCAACTGCTCGTTAAAGCAACTTTCTAATCAGCCAATCACATGGCAGCAACTCAATGTATTTAGGCGTGTAGACATGATCAAGATGATCTGCTGCAGTTCAAACCGAGCATCAGAATGGGGAAAAAGGTGATTTAAGGGACTTTGAACATGGCATGGTTGTTGGTGCCAGACGGGCTGGTCTGAGTATTTCAGAAACTGCTGATCTACTAAGATTTTCACGCACAACCTTCTCTAGGGTTTACAGAGAATGGTCTGAAATAGAGAAAATATCCAGTGAGCGGCAGTTCTGTGGGCGCAAATGCCTTGTTGATGCCAGAGGTCAGAGGAGAATGGCCAGACTGATTCGAGCTGATAAAAAGGCAACAGTAACTCAAATAACCACTCGTTACAACCGAGGTCTGGAGAAGAGCATCTCTGAATGCACAACACGTCAAACCTTGAGGCGGATGGGCTACAGCAGCAGAAGACCACACCGGGTGCCACTCCTGTCAGCTAAAAACAGGAAACTGAGGCTAAAATTCACACAGGCTCACCAAAATTAGACAATAGAAGATTGGAGAAACGTTGCCTGCCTTGTATCAACAGTTCAGGCTGGTGGTGGTGGTATAATAATGTGGGGAATATTTTCTTGGCACACTTTGGGCCCATTAATACCAATTGAGCATCATGTCAACGCCACAGCCTATCCGAGTATTGTTGCTGACCATGTCCATCCCTTTATGACCACAGTGTACCCATCTTCTGATGGCTACTTCCAGCAGGATAACACGCCATATCATAAAGCTGGTAAGACTGGTTTCTTGAACATGTCAATGAGTTCACTGTACTCAAATGGCCTCCACAGTCACCAGAACTCAATCCAATAGAGCACCTTTGGTGTGGTTGATGTGGCGAAACGGGAGATTCACATCATGGATGTGCAGCTGACAAATCTGCAGCAACTGAGTGATGCTATCATGTCAATATGGACCAAAATCTGAGGAATATTTCCAGTACCTTGTTAAATCTATGCCACAAAGGATTAAGGCAGTTCTGAAGGCAAAAGGGGATCCAACCCTGTACTAGTAAGGTGTACCTAATAAAGTGGCCGGTGAGTGTATACTGACAAGAAATAATCATATTTAATAATCAGATTTTTGTTCTTTTGTTGCTTTGCTTACTCCTAATGTTCTAAAGTTGCCTTGGATAAAACAATCTGCCAAATGATTAAATGTAAACAAACCGAATCCCTAACTTTAAAAGAAAAGACATCATGCCACGCATTGGTAGACTTATATATTACTCATTTTCCCCATGCCAAGTTCTTCAAACAGCAGCACGTGTCTAATGTTTACATTACAAAACTGTTAAAATATTTCCACACAGAGCCCAACTGGTGTCTGACATCTCGCTCATATTGTGGTTTATGTAAATAAAGGGCTCCTCAGGTCTTCGGAGACGGTGCAGCTTTTGATTTGTGTCTTTGCAGTGCTTCAGTCTGGTGTCCTCATATACCCGAATAACACTCTGTCTGTCTGCATGTCGGATTGAGCCATCAGGCTGTCAGCTTTTGTGGCATCAGCAGTGCCGGCAGAGCAGAGAAGAACACAGAGGAAACACTATTTTGTGCCACGTTGTTGTCTACAGCATACATACTAAATCATGCTTCCTCAGGCTAACAGCGAAGAGAATCCCGGATCTTGAAATGCTGCTATTTTAAAGATTTTGCTTTGGAGGTCTCCTACAATGGGGGTACATCCATCCCCAGTCGCAGAAATTTGGAATTGGATTAGATGGTATTGGCCTTGCACTACTTTAGAAACAAGCAATCATCCAAATCAGCCTATAGGGGGCGCTGAAATTAAATAAAAATAGACCATATGTCCCAACAGACAATTTCAGTGGATTCCATGTGTCTGATAATAATGTCTCTGATTTAATTTCCGATTGTATGCAAATATTATATTATATGCTTCATCTTACAAGAACTCAATAATGAAAACAATGTTTACTATAAATGTACCACAATCACTGCTTGCTTCAACCTTAAAATTTGTCTTTTGCACAATATTCTTTAATACTTCTCTGGCACAATATCCTGCACCACATTGTTCAGTCTCATGTAAAAGCACTTGTATAGCCTGTCTTATGTGTATAGCATCTACATGTTAGTTATGCACAGTGACGTAGCACAAAATGCGGGGGCCCCCCTGCAGGGAGTATTGACGGGGCGATCACAAACTGAAGAGCGGGGGTAGAGGTTTTTACAATAGCTCTTATGTCCAGTGTTGTGTTTGTATTTAAGATTAATTTATGTATACGACACTTCATTCCTCTGTATGTCCACACATGTAGCGGAATGAAAATAAAGCTCAACTTGACTAGATTTGAATTTTGTCGAAAACTTAATGATGCGAACTAGTCCTATGCTTCCAACTGACTGGAATAAAAACTATTTTTTTTTTGTTATGCTGGTTGAAAGTCTCCTCATTCTGAAAGCAATCATTAAATTAACGGGTCCAAACTGTATTTATTTCATGTATTTTAATGTTCTGTGGAAAGTTTAGGACAAAGGAAAGTTCGTCCAATCAAAATGTTCGGTCCGAGCATTACGATTGGCTGTCCTACATGCCTGTCAAAATACAATTCAACAATTGCTCTTTTTTAAAATTTGATATTGCAAAAGTTTTTTGTTTTTTTTTAAGTATTTTTTAGGGGTTTTTCACCTTTTATTGGGATAGAATAGTGGAGGACAGACAGGAAAGTATTGGGAGCAGAGAGAGGGGAAGGGTTGGCATATGACCTCGAGCCGGGAATCGAACTCGGGTCGCCGTGAGCACCATGGTGCTATATGTCGGCACACTTAACCACTAGGCTATTGGCGCCGACATTGATATTGCAATTGTTAACAGTACAGCTTCTATAAAGATTTCTCTCTGGTGAATGGCAGTGGCAGATTTAGGATGCATATCCCCACACAAAATGTCCACTGATGTTACATGATGTTGTTTAGTGCGTGTTCAGGTGATCTGTAGGATGGTATGTACATTTTCAGTGCTATCAGGCTAACGTTAGCATTTTCCAAGATGTCCTATTGCACCTTTAAAGTCCACATGAGTCCAGGAAGCCATATTGTGACGCAGTTTCTAGACAAATGAAATATTAAATGAGAAAACAGTGGGCGTGGCTTGTTTTTGCTACTGCGAGCTGATTGGATGTATTAAAGTAGGAATTTCACTCAGAGAGATCAGGAAAAGGGCACTTTGGGTAGAGTTATTACAACCTAATAGACACCTCCTCCTCCCCATTTCTGTTTGTTGTCAAAACTGACAGTTGGAGGTAAAGTGAGGTAATCTGAGGTAAAGTCTACATCGGATACGCGGCCGTCCTGAAGTGTTATACGCACATCAATATAGCAGCATTTTTTTATGCCGCTGTATAACAATAATTAATATTTTTACAGTACTGTGACTGTAGGGTTTAAGGTTGGGGTGGGGGTAGGCGTTAAAAAATAAAATTTATTATTTATTTTATAAATAATACTCGGTACAACTTCTGTTTTTACATTACTGTGACTGTTGGGTTTAGGTAGATGATTAAAAAATACAATAAATGGGAAATTTAATAAATAATATAATTAATTCTTGTTAACTTCCGGCCGCAACCATATGCGATATAGCAACAACCTTAATCTGAGAATTTAACTGAAAACAAACAGGAAGTGCATTTTCAGATTTCAATGAAAGATAAGAAAAGCAAAATATTTTTTTTCTTAATGACATGCACAGATGAATTGTTCACCACAAAACTAGCAATGGCTGTTGAACAATAACTTCCTAGGGCCCGAGTGTCCACATACGTGGACAGCACATTTTAGCTCTTAAGTGGCTATTTAAAATACTTTGAATGTTTTATTTTGTTACAGACGTAGTGTCCTCCTGCAACTGTTTTGCAGCATATGAAATGTCCCAAACCCTATTTTTAACTGTCCAAAATGGGAAACAATATTGTTTTTACTCTCTGATAGTCAAAGCAAGTTTAAAAAAAAATTCTATGTTAAATATGCATAAAAGAAAATTCGAGAAAAAGTGTTTTATGTAAACTCGGACCACGAGTCCACATATATGGACATCATTTTTCTCTAAAAGTACATCATATCAAAAGATGATACTTAGATTTTTATTCTAATTAGGTTCCAATAAAGCCCAAATAGCAAAGAGAAATAAAAAATGCATGTAAAAAAAACACCTTGGGCCTTAAGAGGTTTTAAGGTCGTATTATGCAAAGTTAACAGAGGCCGGTTGGAACAAAGCTTTGAATGCATGTTTAACACATAAGAAATTGGGAAAGATGATCTTTTGACCATGGTTTTTTTTGGCCCATGCTATAATTCATCACCTATTCGATATCCATGTTAACATTAATTTCATTCACTGTGCAGTTTAATCCTCGTATTGTACATGGACTTTTGCCAATTGATAAAAGCCAGAAAAAATACACCTTACATCGGTTACTTGGATAAAAAGTGAAACTTGGTTTTTATTGCTATAATCATAAAGACAACTTTAATGATGTCCACTTTGGTGACAACCACTGTTGAAAGACCAAGAAGTCAAGAGTGGTGGATTCACGTCCACACAGTTGATGAAACAGAATTTCCATCTAAACTAGACAAGTTTTAACTTCTTTATTTGATTTAGAGAGGTTTTGGTCACTTCCGTTGACTGGTTAGAGTAGGAAACCAGCTGAAAATACCAGATAAAACTAGCTTGATCAGACAAGCCAGGCTGGGGGACCAGCAAAAACCAGCTACTTCCAGGTTATACCGCCTAAGACTAGCCAACCAGCATAGGCTTGGTTTAGCGGTATTATTTTCCAACCAGAAAATTGGATTTGTGCCAGACTGCCAGGTAAACAGTGTGAATTTGACAAAAAGCTTGCCAAGTCATATTTAGACCACAGTTGGAGTTTATTACAATAACCATGATGTCCCCTAGTAGTCAGTTGGACATGAGGCAATATCTTCTCAATGCTAATAAGGTTATCTTGCTACAACGAGATGAGAGTGGCTGTGTTCGAAAACATATACATTCAGTAGGCGAGCAACTGAGAATGTTTGAACACAGTTTATATTACTTACCATTGGAAAAAGTATAATGCTAATTTGGTCATGTGAAGCAGCTGGCAACCAATCACATAATAGCATCTGGTCTCCTTCTCAAAGCTACAGTGTTAACCATGTCTCTTTTCATGGCTTATGGTTGTAGGCTTGACTTCAATAGGATTTAATTTTAATTGGAGTGTATGACGACAATTATGTAGAAAACGGGGCAGATTTATTGACATATTCACATAGGCACAACATTTGCATGTGCAAATATTCTCACATACAGAAAAATACCAACAATAAATGGCCATAAGAAGTACAGACAATACTGATTGTGTGAAGGCAAAGAACATCTCCACAGTACAGCACAAGAGCACAATGGCTTAAATAGCAACATTTGACCAACACACAAACCCAAACAAGCCAGATTCAGTCGACTTCACTGAATTTAAAGTGCTTTGACAAACTATTTACATGTAGATTCAAAATGTGACATAAAACTAGTGTATCATTTGGCTCCACGAGTCTTCAATAGTCTTAATATGGGTTTTAAATAGATTTTGCAGTATATAATCTGGGATAAGCCAATGTGATTTTAACCTAGACGTTTTTAAAACAGTTAATGGAATTGAATTTGTTATTATAATGAGTTGAGCACATCAACTTATTGAATTAAAATGGTCAAACGCACTTGATGAAATATGATTATGGTTCCTGCAGAAAAATAAATACATTTAAGTCTTACTGGGATCAACATTAGCCAGTGTGCACAGCATGAACCCTTAGTGTATTTAAGTGGCAAAATGCAAACAACTATCACCAAGAGAAAAGGGTGAATTAATGAAATCATGCCCAGCATCCGCTTCCAATGTTTTCACTCGATTGAATCGGCGGTATCAGTGGTTATCAGCTGATAGATATGGGCCAGTAGGGGCCTTCTGTGCCTAATGGTAGCCTCAGAAAGCTGTTACTATCCATCCACATGGTTAATCAGCTATACTAATAGAAAAGACTCCAGATCCAGATCTGTTTTTACATTACTCTGATGGTTGGGTTTTGGGTTGGGGAAGATGTTAATAAAATACAATTCATGGGAAATTGAATATATAATATAAATAATTCTCGTTATGTATAATTCAGCCGTATGTGATTTATTGCTGATTAACCATTTGGATGGATGAGAACAGCCTTCTGAGCCTACCAGTAGGCGCAGAGGGCCCCTACTGGCTTATATCTATCAGCTGATAACGGCCATTCAATCGAGTGATAACATTCGAATCGGCCGTGCCCAGGTAATATTTAGCCCAGAATATTTCCATTCAATCCTCATTATACTACTGCTTCTTTTATTCTAAATGGTTACATTGAAAATGATTTAAAATCTGAATAAATAGGGGCAGAACAACCAATATTACAATGTAGTACACAATTAGTATCTCCTTAATTCATTTATAATCACATTACTACATATAATCACCTGAATTTATTGATTTGAGAAGCATTGAAGGAGAAAATGTTTCTTAATACGATGAAAATAATCTCAAATGTGCCTCATTTCCCTTAATTATTGTACTGGTTCTGCATTTCTTAAGAGTAAACAACTATCTGGACACATTTTTGGCAGATTTCCTTAAATTCACCCTGATGGGTCATGCAGTGGTAACATTACACTGATGATACGATGGCATCTTAGCACGCTGATTACTACACAATACAACAAAAGTCAATCAATATGATCCAAAAGCACAAACAGCTAATTTAGTACTGTCACTTCTCCATGATGTGTGCAAAAATCCTTTCCATTCCAAGCAGAGCACTACTTCTCTTATTTTAAAATAAATATTAAATGTTTCTCCAGGTCTAAAATCTTACAACACCTTATTATGTACAAATCCTGGCTTTGTCTGTGCCCAGAAGCATTTAAGAAAGTAAAACCCAGTGCACTGCAACACACTGATAAATCCATCCAGTCCTACAGCACTGGAGATCAGTAGCACAGCACAAATCATCGCATCAAGACGCGCAATCATAATTCGCAGCAGTGTGTGTTGGTGTGAGTTCGATTTTCAGCCTTGGAGTAATTGGGTTTGATTGTCTGAGTGCTGGAGTATTGTCAGAATGTTTTTGTAATGCCCGCTACACCTCATCCTCGAATAAAAAAAAAAGGATGACAAGGTTTAAAAACGTTGCATAGGAGGGCCTGTTTATCTTATGAAAGGAGTGTTTCTTGTGAGAACGGCACATGGTTAAACATTTCATTGGTTTTCCTCTGTCTCAATACACAGACAAACTCACAATGTGGCAATTGGGGAATGTCACTGTCAGAGGTGTCACTGGGTAAACACTCACTGCACTTGAAAACACAGACACACACACACAACCCTTTCTACTACCTGTAGCTCAGCCAACAGTAGCTGCTAGTGTTATCAACCCTTTACAGATGACAGATCGCCATTGTGTGAAACGCCCTTGAAGCACAGTCTGAATGCACACATGAAGTGCAGCGGGGGTCTTTAGGACTTCAGGCCCATGCGTGCCATCAGTTGCTCGTACACAGTCCAGGCCATTGCAGCCATGAGGGTTCTCCTAAGAGAACGAGGAACTGCCCCGCGGAAGAACCCGCTCAGGCCATGCTTCTACAATAAGACAGAGAGAAAAAGAGTTATAATGATGTAAGCGACTTTGAAATGCTGGACACCTTCAGTCAAAAAATGTGACTAAATTGAAAAGAAAACTTGAGCTGTGAAAACTAGGGTTGGGCGATGTTGACCAATTTAGCCTCGTACGATGTCTAATGTAAAACATTGCGATGCACGATGGAATCGTCTTCGTAGGCGGAGGTGAATTCATTATTTATGAATAATTAATTAATTAATAACAAATTAATTATTTGTAGCCTACCGTTTTAACTACCTGGTCTTTGTTTTACACATAACCTAATCATAAATAAATAAAGATAAGTTACACACAAATTACCACCTGTCAATCACTTTTTCCGCGGGACTCTGGCCTGAGTAGACAGAGTGATCCGTGTCAGTCATTTGTTTGGTGCGGTGGATGGCGGAGGGGTGTCGCGGACGAAAGTGAGCGGCGCTGGGGTGTCGCGGATGAAAGTGAAGAGGGTTGGGGAGTCGCGGAAGAAAGTGAAAATGAACAGAGGACAGGGGAGGAGGGCGGTTGAGGAGGGAGATCGGTAAAATGAGGTGCGGGATCAGATTTCAGAGGTGCCAGATCCGGATCTGGCGTGTTCCG